>VZRH01004811.1:66994-83041 GCA_013397555.1 Urocynchramus pylzowi | reverse complement strand
TGGGATGGGATGGGATGGGATGGGATGGGATGGGATGGGATGGGATCCCTGGCCTGGGGTGACAGCAGAGGGACAGGAAGAGCTGCACACCCCTCTCCTGGTGTTCCTTCCCTGCTGATCACACGTCCACAGGTGATGGACACAGTCTGCAGTGATGAAGGATCCAGCCATGGGCTGCTCCCCGTGCAGCTGTGCCCACAGCAGGAGGGTCCCATCCCTGCTGCTGGGTCACCCAGAGATTCCAGTCACAGCAGGGCTTGGCTGGATTTCAGCCACAGCCAGAGGGAAGAGCTCCAGAAATCCCATTATCAATCCTCAGAACTGTCTAACATCTCTTGCTTGGCATTCCTGTTTGTGATCATAGCTCTAAAATAAGTTACACATCACTAAAAGAGACAAACACAAAGTGCAGCACGAGTAATGTACATCCTCCACTTCTATTATTAAAATAATGGCTTTTCCCTCTCTCACGGGCTGAGCACTTGGCTTTTTTGAGCTAGAAATAATTCTTCATCTGTCACTTCTTCCAAAAAACAAAAAACAGAAAAAAAAAGGAAAGGAAAAAAGAGCAAGCCTTCATTTCATCGCTCCCCCTCGCCACTGCACTGCTAAATTGACTGACACACAATCTTGGCATTTTCGGGTATTCAGAGCCAGACTCTGGCTGCTGTTGTAAATCATATTTCTCCACACTTATTGCATTTTATTCATTTTATACATGACCAGAGATTAGAGTTCAAATGAAACAGATTTTGCTATCCTTCTTATATTCCAAACGTCACCAGCCTAGAAATCTTTAATTTTACTCACTTCAACTATTGAATAATTCAATGTAAAAGGAGAAAAAACCCAACCCTGCAACCCTCAATTCGAGATTTTGAGGGAAATAACATGAGACCCCAGGGCTGTGTCTCTGAAGGATGGTGGGCACTGCACAGTGCTGGGACTGGCACTGGGATGGCTCCTGGGACACACGATGTCCCCAGGGGCACACAATGTCCTCAAGGGACTCACAATGTCCCCAGGGACTCACAATGTCCCCAGGGGCACACGATGTCCCCACCAGACCAGGTTTCTCCGAGCCCTGCCATCACCAACACCTGCAAATGCCAAATCCCCGTGCCCAGTTTCACGAGAGAAGCTGTGGGAGCTTCTGGAGCATTCCATGAGATTGGCCATGGCCACCCAGCACAGCAGAAAGTCCTGGCTGGGCTCTGAACTGCCCAGAAATATTCCCAGGATCAAATATGGCCTGTAAGGACGGAGCCCAGGCAGCCTGCCCCATACACACACACAGACACTCACACACACACACACACTCCTTCCTTCCCCCAGAGCTGCAGGGTGAACACCAGGCAAAGCTCTCCCCTGCAGCCCTGTGCTCGGCCCTGCACCCCCGGGGACCCCGTGGGGGTGGGCAGCTGAGATCCTGGGCTGGGGGGGGCACCGGGGGCCGCTGGATGGGGCCCAGCTCCGGGCAGAGCAGCTCCTGGAGGTGCCCAGGCTGTCATGGCAATGGGAACTCTGCGAGTGCAGCTCTGCCTGGCAGCACTGAGAGACTGCCAGCATTGTCCACGGCCTGGAGAGGGGGGCACGGCCTGAGGGGGGGCACCGCTGCCCTGGTGCCTCCCTCTCCACTCGGCCTCTTTAAGCACTCTGGGGGCTGCACTGTGTTCTGCTGCCCACTAAATCACACGGCCTCACGCTAGGACAGCAAGCAGCCCTCTCCCTTCAGGTGTGCAGGTCCTGCAAAATTAAATCCATAATCCAGAACAAATACAAGCACTGTAAAGAGTTCCCCAGTCACACAGATGAGATAATACTGAGCAAACAAAGCAGAAGGAACAAGTCGAGCCTTAAGCCAGCCTTACAAGAGGGGTTGGCCCAGGCCAGCAGTGCGAGGCAGCCCCAGGACAGGGTTTGTCCTGCCCTGACTGGGCTTCAAACTGAGCTGCAGTCGAGGGCCCATCCCACTCAGGCTCTCCTGAGCCATCCATCTGCAATCCTGCCAGGATGAACACCCAGCTATTTCAGCCCAGGCCATGCCCCTGACGAGAGCAGAGATCCCCACACAAGGTTCATCTTACAGAGCAAGCTTCAACACCTTTTTTCTGTCCTTTCGCTCCAATTCTGCCTCTCCTGACCCAGCCATATGAATGTTTGATTTATATCCAGCCAGTCTGGCCCACTTGGAAGGCTTTCCCTGAGATCAAACTGCTCTTTTTCAGAGATGCTCCAGTTAATAAATTCCCTTTGCCTCCACTTGCTTCAGCAACTGAACATCCTCCATGTCCAGACACACCGGGCTCACAAAAACTCACCCCAAACCTTCCCCCATCCAAAATGAAATCCTCTGGCCTCCCCAGAAGAACAAAACTTATTCCCCTGCACAGCTGGGTGCCAGATCTTCAGTGACCACAGCACTGTGACCGGCAGTTTGCTCACTCACAGCCCTTGGATGTGTGCAGCTGAGCCCTGGGGGCTGCCCAGCTCTGCAGTGAGCTGCCTGGGCACACAGCTCTGGGGAGGCACTGCTGGCACCAGCTGGGGATGCTTTCTGCCAAACCCACCCCACTTCCTCTTGGTCTGGCCACTGCAGGTACTCCTTTCTGGGAGCAGGTCCTTCCTGTGCCCCCTGTGCCCCCTGTGCCCCTGCTGTATGGCTCCCTCCGAGCAGGCTGAGGGGAAGGAGCCTCCATCCAGCCCTCCCCTGGGGGCTGCTGGACCACACAATCACTGAGGTGGGCCAAGACCTCCAAGACCAGCCTTTGGCTGATCCCTGCCTTGTCACCCAGACCAGAGCCCCGAGTGCCACATTCACCACTGCCCTTTATACTGAGGCAACCCAGTATTCCCAGTATATTCCCAGTATTTCTTCCCAGTGTATTCCCAGCTCCAGCAGTGTGCAGAACCTCAAACCAATCCCACAAAACATTCCTTGCCCACCCAATGCCCAAGAGGTGACCGATGGCCCCAGCACTGACTGTGGTCACTCCACTTCCCCCAGCGCTACAAATCCCAAAAAGTCAGCTGGAATCTTTCAGTGCCAGTGAAGCCTGACCCAGGCCCATATTCAGAATCTATTCCATATATTTGCATACAAAGTAAGATCTAATTCTGCTTGTAGACCTTCAGGGGAATTTGAAGTGCAAGCCAGTGTCAGTGCAGGAGGGGGAAAGGGAAAAGATAATCCTCCACTCATTACTTCTCTTTAAAGACCTTGGAGTAGAGCATTGCCAATAAAGAGCACAGACAAATATACATATATGAAGCAAGCCATTTTTGCAGTGACTTTTGAAATGATAATGTCATTATTAGTTAAACCATAGCATTTGCATATTGCTTTGGCTACTTAGAAAAAACTTGTTCTGGCTGGGCATGTCCTCTGGCACCACAGTGCTGGGTACAGACTGTGGAATCTGCTGGGGACTAAAGGCTGCAGTCAAGTACCCAGAGCAGTCAGCAATTCATTTATTCTTGTAACTGGGTTATTGATTAATTTCTTTCTTTATTAGCATGCCCAGAGCAGCTGGGGCTGCCCCTGGATCCCTGGCAGTGCCCAAGGCCAGGTTGGACACTGGGGCTGGAGCAGCCTGGGACAGTGGGAGGTGTCCCTGCCACGACAGGGGTGGCACTGGGTGGGCTTTGAGGTCCCTCTCAACTCAAACCATTCTATGAAAATGATCTCATTTTCTGAAAGATGAAAGTGAACAGGGAGTGTGGTAGAATGGAAGGAATGGAAGATTCCTGGATAAGGCAGCAAAGCCTTTGCTCCTGACCAGCCATCGTTAGGAGTTTAAACCCAGGCACAAGGAAAATAATTCCTTGTATTAAAGAAAAGCAATTTAAACGTCGAAACAATAAAAAAAGAATGGTTAGGCACGGGGTGCAGGCAGAGCTCCAGCCCCACACGGGCTGGACCCACAGATGCTGCTCAGATGCCCCTGCAAGAACGGTGAACCCCAAGAGCTCACCCTGAAGTTGTGCCAGCAATCGGCAGCAACTCCCTGGGTGCAAATGAAACCTTGCCGAGGCCGTGTGCCACAGCCAGCTTTGTGCCAGCCCCTCTCCCCGGCCCCTCCTCATCGCTCGTCCCAGGGGAGAGCACCGGGAGGGACCGCGGCAGGTTTGGGATTATCTCCGGGCACCGGAGGTGTTCATCCTCTCCGCTATTCCTTCAGAGCGGCGCCACTTGGCATTTAATTAACTCAGTGACTGGAGCCAGCCAATTCTTGTTGCTACTGATGTGTCACAATTAGAACAGCGTTGCCATGGCAACTGCCCAGTGCATCATAATTCCTACCCCGGCTCTGCGCAATCCTCGGGCTCTGTGACACACAGATGGGCGGTTATTGTTATGCTAAACCGGGAATGGGTAATCCCACAAAATACAAGATCATTTAGGTGCTCATTTAAATAAGATTTAATTACAAAAAGTCTATCGTTTTAGGACCTGCCGAATTCCAGCTCCACGATCCCCCGTATTTGGGAGGCACATCAACGCTAATCCAGAGCCTCAGGGAAGCGCTTCTCCCTTAATTACCTAACACTGCCTTTTTATTGGGAGAATAAACCAGATCTCCATCTCAGATCAGCCGCTGCCGTGACAATTTCCAGCAATACCCAAACCTGACGAGGTGATGCCGTCCCGCACAATCCCACCGCAGCTCCAATCCTCATTTTCAGCTCCGAAATTGGCTCCCACCCGTCAGTGAGAGCCCCGATAGCACCGCTGCACTCCGGATGGCTCAGAGCTCCCTGTCCGCAGCTGCCCTGGGGGTGCTCACACTGAGAGCAGTCTGGGGAGAAAAGCCCAGTTTTAAACCCAAATCAGCTCACGTGTTTAACTCATCTGTGGCCTGACAGAAGTTAACGAGCTGCAGACACGAATGTGAATCTGTCACTGATTAATAAATTTTAACAGGAGAAAAAAGCAGAGCCAGGTTATTGGTGACCCTTCCCCAGAGCCGTTCGCTGCCCTCCAAGAGCTGCAGCACCTGCAGCCCCTCATCCCCGGGGACCGAGCCTCCAGCAGCCCGGAACAGCCTGGGCACAGCCTGCTGCCAGCGCCGGCACCGAGCCGGGGNCACCGAGCCGGGCCGGGACAGAGAGCACCGAGCCGGGCCGGGACAGAGAGCACCGAGCCGGGCCGGGACAGAGAGCACCGAGCCGGGCCGGGACAGAGAGCACCGAGCCGGGCCGGGACAGAGAGCACCGAGCCGGGCCGGGACAGAGAGCACCGAGCCGGGCCGGGACAGAGAGCACCGAGCCGGGCCGGGACAGAGAGCACCGAGCCGGGCCGGGACAGAGAGCACCGAGCCGGGCCGGGACAGAGAGCACCGAGCCGGGCCGGGACAGAGAGCACCGAGCCGGGCCGGGACAGAGAGCACCGAGCCGGGCCGGGACAGAGAGCACCGAGCCGGGCCGGGACAGAGAGCACCGAGCCGGGCCGGGACAGAGAGCACCGAGCCGGGCCGGGACAGAGAGCACCGAGCCGGGCCGGGACAGAGAGCACCGAGCCGGGCCGGGACAGAGAGCACCGAGCCAGGGCTCTGAGCCGGGCTGGGCCGGGCTGGGCTGGGACAGAGAGCACCGAGCCGGGCTGGGACAGAGAGCACCAAGCCGGGCTGGGACAGAGAGCACCGAGCCGGGGCTCTGAGCCAAGCTGGGCCGGGCCCAGGCGAGCCCAGCCCAGCTGAGCCAAGCCCAGCTGCTTCACAGGGACCCGACCCGGCCCATGCTGTTTCAGGACCTGACCCGGCCCATGCTGTTTCGGGACCCAACCCGGTCCATGCTGTTTCAGGACCCGACCCGGTCCATGCTGTTTCAGGACCTGACCCAGTCCATGCTGTTTCAGGACCCGACCTGGCCCATGCTGTTTCAGGACCTGACCCAGTCCATGCTGTTTCGGGACCTGACCCAGTCCATGCTGTTTCAGGCATCACCTCCCTGAGCCCAGGGCCATGGGCTGGGCTCTGGGCAGCCCCCGAGCCGCAGACCCCGCTGGCCACACGGCCAGGCCGGGCTGGGCTGTGCCCAGGGAATGCTGGCTCGGTCCGATCAGACCCAGCCCAGGCAGGGCTCGGTTCGCTCTGCACCAGCACCTGCAGGGACATCTGCAGGCCCTGACCTCCCTTCCTTATCTCCAGTCGCTATCAGAGTTCATCTTCCAGTCAATAAAACCTGCTAAAACAACATTGATTCTCAAGTTCTGGAGAATCAAATCACTTGACTTCCTTGGTCCTCCAATTAAGGCACCAGAATAAATCTTAACTACTCCCTAATACCAGTTTTCACAAGACTTTCTTCAGCTCTAATCACGTTTAAGCACCTTGGCTAAAGGAATTGATTTCCATTGCTTTCCCTTCCCACCACCTAAGAGAGTCTGCTGAGCTTCCCAGGGCCTGTCCTCTCCAGCTTACTGGTGAATTACTGCTGCTAGCTCCCTCGTTCAGCAGGATCTGCTCCACTACTAAAAAGAGCTATCTTGTCTCCAAATGATATTTAATTATCTCCATTAAACATTACAGGCTGCTCTGATGCTGGAGATGTAAATCAGAGGGAACAAGAGGAAGATGAGAGCATATTGTTCATTGCATGTTTAGTCCTCCTACTCCCTCTGCTCTCTCTTAAATAAGTGTCTCTAGAGGTAAGGCCAACGCCGAGCTTGTGAACGCTCGAGTTATTCAATTTACAATCCACACGTTGTTTTTCACTGGTGAAACCATGAGACTCGGGGACCTGGGCAGGGCTAAACCTCAGCTTTCCCTACTGTGGCAGAGGCAGTTAAAGACTGAATGGCTGGTGTTTAATCAGCAATTAACAGTGCAAGAAAATCTGTTATTGCAGAGATATAAACACGCCCCAAATCACTTTTGACATGGTAGGGCTGGGACGCAAATTTTTTGCTTTAGTCTACAAGAATTCATTGTTGCTTCTCTTTAACCTTCTGCCTCAAAGACTAAACATGAGGCAATTTCTATGACTGAGCATGATGGTTTCTATCTTTATTATTATTACATGCCTGCTTAAACCACTTAAAACAACAAATAAATCCTGCAAGTCCATATTTTTGCATCCATCTCTTACGTATAGAGAATCCTGCCTTTTGCTTTGCACTGGACTGGCCTTGCTAGACTGAAGATGGTCTTTGCAGGGCAGCTCTTTCCTCCCCCTGCACACCCAGCTGTGTTCAGCTCTGCTGGACACAAAGGAGCTGATGTTTGTGTCAGAGCATCTCTCTCCAGGATCCACAGAGGCCGTGCTGTGTGGAGGGGGGATTCCTTTACCAGAGCCTGCAACTCGGGATTTTTACTGATTTTGGAGGAAACTTTTGGCTGAAGGAGGGTAGGTTTAGATTAGATATCAGGAAGGAATTGTTCCCTGGCAGGGTGGGCAGGCCCTGGCACAGGGTGCCCAGAGCAGCTGGGGCTGCCCCTGGATCCCTGGCAGTGCCCAAGGCCAGGCTGGACACTGGGCTGGGAGCAGCCTGGGACAGTGGGAGGTGTCCCTGCCATGGCAGGGGTGGCACTGGCTGGGATTTAGGGTCCCTCCCAACCCAACCCATTCCATGGATAGCTGACTCCAAGGCTGAATGTTCTCTTTACCCACAGTGGTTTGGAGCAGGGTGGTGCCCTGGCAGTGCCCCTGGGAAGTCACTCTCTGTGACACCCATCCCACGAGATCTCTCCAAGCAAGACTTCCCCTTCCTGCTCCTCTCCTGGCAGTTTTCCTTGCTCCTTCCATTTTGTTCCTGTTGATTCTAAAACAAACAGAAGGAAATCTCCACTCCAGCTGCCAGCCCAGCCATGAAGGATGCTCCTTCTGCAGGGGCCACTCCATCTGGGGCCCTTTGCAGGCTGCTTTCATCACCCACTCACAGGAGTGACAGAAGTGCTCAAGGACCAATTCCTGCTGCTGACAGCCCCGATCAAAGCAAACCCTGATCCAGCATCCACCTTCAGCAAGAAAATTGAGAACCATCTGCATAACTCCCATTGTACTGAAGGAGCCCTCCAGGGCTTTGTTGCTGATGAGCTCAGAATCAGCAGCCATTATTTCTGCCTCCAAATACCAGATTGTGTTTGTACAACAGAGGGGCAGAGCCTGCCTGTGCTCTGCTCTCTCAAATCCGGGCTGGGCTGGCACCTGTGCTCCAGGATGCTCTGCAGGGTGATGAACTCTGCTCCAAACAAAGCAGCAGCAAAGGGAGCCGAGGCTTTCTGCAGCAAAACTCACCCTGGGCTCCATCCCCAGCCCCAGCAGAGCCCCCTGTCCCTCTGGCTGACCCTAGAGGGACAATCCTACAGAGACTGGCACAGGGAGTGACCCACAACACCTCACCTGAGCCCCTGAAATGGGGCTCTCCTCAAAAACCACACTGGAAGAGAAAGAGGGTTGCAGGGATGTGTCAGTCCTCTGGGAAACCACATTGTCTCATTGATACACTTACCTTACGCCTTGCATACGCAGGAAATTCAAAATATTCATTAAAATCATAGAGTCACCTCTGGGATCTCCAAACCCCATCATCAACCCAGCAGCAGCACCATGTTCACCACCACATCACCTCCTCAAGTGCCACATTCACACTTGTTTTGGACACTCTCAAGGATGGTTTCACGATGCCTGTGGGAATCCATGATCACAAACCGATGCTACCTGCACAGACATTCAAACAAACTGACCCTCCCCTGTCTGGAGCCAGTTACTTTGTGTTTGATTCCTTTTTAACTACCTTTGCAGAGCCATTCTCTAACTCCACAGCCACAGCTCCCATGGGTGGCTGCCCCGAGCCCAGCTCAGTGTTAATCCCAAGACAGGGCTTTGCAAGGCTGAGCTTTTCCCTCGGCTGCCTCAAGAATCCAGCACACTGGAAACCCCCCAGCCCTGCCCAGCAGCGTGGCATGGTCGATGCAGGAGCTCTGCTGGGGAAATTATGTTGTCAGCCCAAGTGAGTTTGACATTCAGAGATACCACAAGGCAGGCAAGGAGAAAAGTTTCATCAACACAGTAATTACTGCCCTGGACTCCACGGAGCTGCAATTATTTCCCGGTGAGGGGCTGTCAGTTTGTGCTGCTGATAAAAACTGTTGATAGGGCTGCCAGGGGCCCGTGCAGATTTGGCTTTTCAGATGTAAAACCCTCCTGGCAATGCCACATTTTCAGAAAAAAAAAAAAAAAAAGAGGAACAAAAAAAGTACGTGTCAACACTATGCATTAAACACCCACACGTTTTTTCCTTTAAAAATTGTGTTGCTTTTTAGCCAGAGGCAGTTAAGTATACACCAGAAATTCCAGGGGAAAAAGAGCCCTTCCTTCCCTCCCCACTTCTCCTTTTGTGACCTCGTGTGTGTGCACTGGCCAGGGGCAGCTGTAGCCTGCCCAGAGCTGCTGATGCTGAGAGCCAGGGGCAAGTGCCTCTGCCACAGCCAGGCTCACAGGTGGAAAAGCACCAAAATGTTCCCAAATCTGCTGTTCCAGTGAAACAGAGACTGGCCTGACTTGGGGCTCGTGGTGGACTGGTCACAGTGGAGACAGAGAAGCCTGAGCAGGAGCTGGGCCCAGCTGCCAGGGCTGCACCAGTGCCACGGAGGGAGCTCAAGGTGGATTTTGGGAAAGGCTCTTCCCCCAGAGGGTGCTGGGCCCTGCCCAGGCTCCCCAGGAATGGGCACGGCCCCAGAGCTCCAGGAGCCTTTGGACAGCACTCCAGGGATGCCCAGGGTGGATCTGGGGTGTCTGGGCAGGGCCAGGGGCTGGGCTGGGTGATCCTGGTGGCTCCCTTCCAGCTGAGGATATTCTGGGATTTCCACCTCTGTAATGCCCTTTCCTTTCTGGGTTCCACTTATGTTCCCATCTTCCAAATAGTTTCTTTTCCCTGTCTCCTCAGCACAGCTGGGAATGGAAAAGGCTGGAATTATCACAGCAAAGAGACCCCTCACTGCCAACATCAGACATCAAAGACAGCAGCAAAGCCCAGTGGCAGTGCTGCTCCGTGGCAGAGATCCCTGCTCCAGCAGGACCCTGAGCATTTCCCCAGTGGCTGGGGGCTCCTCAGCTGCCAGCTCTGCCCTCCCTGCACAGCGCTGTGCCTGCTGTGCCTGCCTCTGCTGGTGGCCCTGCTGGCTGGGGAGCCCCCCCTCCCAGGTAATTATGAGAACACGATTGTGGCCTTGGGCTCTGCCTGCTCAGTGTTTGCAATTAGATTTTACTACAAAAGTACATATTAACATTAAAGGAGCATTACAATGCAGCAAATGTGATAAAGCAGAGCGACGTTACGTGTACCTTCTGCTTCTGCTCTTTCAAGAATCATAATCACCGTTAATTTATGGTCTTCTGAGGAGGATCTAATTACTCCAGTCAGCCCTTGCTTCACTCAGGGTGTGCACGTGTGCTCTTCCCTGTCTCCAAATACCTGCCTTGACTATAGACACGACACAGACCTGCATTTTCAGTGGCCCTGCAGCCTCCCATTGCCTGGCTGAGCTTGGGCAGGTGCTTGGGGGGGAAATCCACTTTTGTAGTGAAGGCCGTCAGCCTTCCAAAAATTCCACTGCTTATTTCACTTCTAGATTTCAAAGAACACCTAATTTCTCCTCTATGAAAATGCAGAACTCCAGTACTGCACAAAAGTGGATTTTCTTGAACACCCTGTGCTTTGAGGCTCTCCAGCCTGGAGGTCTGAAATGCAATGAGCTGAAGCTGCTCTTCAGCTCAGGCTTGACTCAGGACAACTCTAATGCCAGATCCCTAAATTCCAGGGTGTTCTCAGGGGTACAGTCCAGGCTGGATGAAATTAAGAACTTCAGCATCTGAACATGCAGATAATGAAGGGATGGGTGAAGTGAAAGTGCACCAATGAGAAATTCCTGCTATCAGAATTCTCTTTAAACAAAAATTATAAAAAAAATTTAAACAAAATCTGTGATCCACACTGTCCCTGTGAGAGCCCCAAATCATGGCAGGCCCAGGCACATTCCCTGGGAGCCTCAAAGCCTGGTTTTCTCCACAATCCAACAGTGTGAAACTCCAACAAATGCTGCATTAAATTCCTCATAACTCCCAAATCCACATATGTAGAGTTGCTATAGCAACTGTCAGCCCAAGCCTTCCCAAGGGAGAAAATAAAAATGTGTCCTACCTGGCTAATTGGTATTTGTGTTACAGAGAATTGAAGGGTAACTTAGTTCCACCAAAAAATAGAACAGAGACTGAAGTGCTCCTGTGCTAATGTGACATTATTTAATCTGAACAAGGACCCATTTTGCATGTGTCTTCAAATTATAGTATTTATGGAACACTCAACACAATAAGTAAAAGTGTTGCTGCCAAATATGCCTGACTTGCCCTGCTTATTGATTTGAATAAAGGGGCACTGAAAAAAAAATAGAGAAAGAAGAAGGAAGGTGGAAGAGCTGATGGGATTAGGCACTTCAAATTTCATTACAAAACCTACAGCCCACCCCCCAAAAAACCCAACAGTTTACAACTGAGAGTTCCTGCAAAACTAAACTGATGGAAGGTGACAGCTCTTTTCCCTATTCCAACTTTTCCCTATTTCTCATCATGCAGGAAGAATAAAGCTCCCAAGCAGGACAACCACACTGGCTGAACAATAGTCACCCGCCACTCAGAGGCACAATTAGAACTTTTTAACTTGAAAAAAGCCCTGAAGATCATTCAAGAGAAGAATCCCACTGGCAGGATGTATTTCAGGAGCACGCTGACAGTTCTCACTGCCTTGTAAACACATCCTGCAATGTATTTGTTTAATCTTGGCACAATTACTAAATAAAAGCCATCAGAGCTCTGAGGCAGCAGAATCTCTATGAAACGTGAAAATATAACAATGACATCTCTGTCTCTATCAGCCCAATGACACAATCTGAGAAAATGAGATTTTAGGGGAATATTCAGCTTCTCTGGGCACCCTGTGCCTCCCCACCCTCAGAGGGTAGAATTCCCCCCAGATATCCAGTCTAAATCTCCCCTCCTTCAGCTAAAGGCCACAGGGGCTTTCTGTCAAGTACACACTAAAGGGAGGACCTTTCTGAGCAGAGACAGCACAAGCCCTGTCCCAGAGCTGTCCTGCTCCTCCAAGCTCACCCAGCATTTTCAGGATACACACTGGACACAGGAAACCACAGCCCCCATGGCTGCACAGTGCCCAGGCAGGGAGCAGGAGCTCTGGAGCTCGGCGTGCCAACTCCAGGGGTGCTGCACCGGGGGAAGGATGGGCACATCCCCCATCCATGGCATCCACGTGCTGCATCGCCAAACAGAGCCCAAAATCACAGCTGACCCACGAATCACAACCAGCCACGCCTTCTCTCCATTTCTGATGTGGACAAAGAAACAGGTTGAGTGAACTCAAGCTGTTAAAAGCTCTGAAATCTGCTTTTACCATGTGCCACCTCCTGTGTGCCTCGTGGCTCATCTCCATCCTGGAGAGACTCAGATTTTGGGCCTTCCTCACACCACCCCGCCTCCCTCCCCCCGCTGCAACAGCTCCTGCTTGAATTATTCACCTTTTATGAATTACCTGCAGCACATTGCTAGGGGTTTAGTTTTTTTTGTTGTTGGAGGTGTTATTCTCTACCCTGAACAAGGCAGGTGTTTACAATATACCTTCTACCAAACAACATTATGCTTGTATTTATCGATAAAATAAAGTAAATCCATCCACTGAAACCCACAGTGTTATATATAACCCCATTCCTCAGTTTAAGAGATCATGCTGCATGAGATTTTTCAGCAGGTGCAATTTCCATTTCAGCACAGACGTGCGTGGCTAAGTTAAGGCACAATATTTTCCAGAGGAAATATCTGACAGGAAATCAGTGGCAAGCACCAAAAAGCACAATCCCTGCACCCCCACCCCAAAGGAGTGCCAGAAAAGGAAGAAAAGCAGCAAAGCTCCTGCAGCACAGCTCTGGGCAGGGCAGGAGGGGAACAGCCCCAGGAGCAGGGACAGCACCTGGGCCTTGGCACTGAGCCTGGTCCCACAGCCCAAGAGCTGCACAGCCCTGCAGGGACACAGGGACACAAGGACAGGGCCAGCACTGGGCCTTGGCACTGAGCTCTCATCCCACAGCCCAGGAGCTGCACAGCCCTGCAGGGACACAGGGACACAGATCAGGGACAATCCTGGGGCCCTCCAGGATTGTGCACAGGAGTCACACTGGGGGCTTTGCTGGACAAGACACAGCAGCTTCCAGCCCAAGGAATGGGGATGAGCCCCAGCAGCAGAGAGCAGCCCCTGCTGTCCCTGTCCCCAGTGTCCCCAGGCTGGTGCACAGCACAGGGAGGGCTGCTTGCCCTGCCCTGTCCCACCCTCTGTGCTCTGGGTGAGTCCAAGCTCATCATCCTCCCTTCTGCTGTCCTGTGTGGGCTGTACAAGGACCCGAGGCTCCCAGAGCCCGGGTTTAGCTCAGCTCCAGGAGCTCGTGGAAACCTCAGGCTTTTGCTGCTGAGCAACTCTGAGTGCTGGCAGAGCCTTTGGACTTTTTGTGGCTTAATATCACCCGGTTAAATCTCTGCAGACAACAATTCCAAGCACTTCATCTCTGTCCCCTGCAGCCCAGTGGCGCGCAGGAGCTGCAGAGCTGCTCAGCACTCCCCGTGTCAGAGCCAGCTACAAACAGACCCCGTGCACTCACAGCTGCTGCTGCTCTCCCTTATCTCACCCTCAACAGGGAGAGCAGAGGCGTTTGAAGTGTTTGTGAGCCTTGGCAGGTCTCCTTTCTAGTTGAAATGAATTCTCTCTGGGATGCAGTGGCTCTGGAAAGCCCGGTGCAGAGGTGAGAGGATCTGTGGAAACCTCTCCATAACCTCTGATCCTGAGTGATCCCCTCTCTCCAAACTCCCTCCTGGGTGATCCCCTCCTCCCTGAGGGCCAAAGCTGAGGCCAAAGCAGCTGTAAATCCCTACGAGCTCCTGAGCTGGAGAGAACAAAGCTCAGTGCAGCCCCTGAGCAGGGAAGAGCCCTGGAGCCACAGCAGGAGCTGTCCCAAGGCCTGGTGTGCTCCTGCAGCTGCACCTCCACAGCCCGGGTGGGACCTGTGCCTCCTCGGGAATGAGAGCCCTGCTGGAAGGGACAGCTCCAGCTGGGCTCTGAAACCTTATTAACACCCTTACAAACACAGCAATTCCATGCACAGCACTGAGCCCACCCCAGTGCTCCAGAACAAAATGAAAATAGAGGTGAGAGAAGGACCAAGAAGCCAAAGGTGCCACGAGGAAGCGCGGGTTCAGGATCTGGGAACAACGGCATGCTGCCACATCCATGCAAGGGCTGGGGGAGCATTTGAGGCAGGTGAGTGGTGCCTGGATCCAGGAGCACACCACAGGTAAGGATGTGGCAGCAGTTTCCTCCAGGATGGGGTGGGGTGGAGGGGTAAAACAGACCGACAGCAGCTCAGGACAGCCCAGCATCGCCATTGCTCTCTAAATACTGGACTTGGTGCTGTTTGCCAAATCCCTCTGAAATGGCAGCTTTTCTCCAGGGAGAAGTAAAAGGGAATCTGCATCGTGGAGCATCAGCTGGAGCCACTGGGCTCAGCCTTGGAAACTCAGGACAGGCCCTTTACACCGTGGTGTAAATGTGTCCTGGGGCTGTTCTGTGAGCAGAGCACTCATCAGACTCCACACTGCCCTCAGGTCCAGAGGCACAGGAGCCAACCTGAGTATTTTTTTGACGGTTCTCTTGCTTACATCTTGTATTCAAAATGATTTAGTTAGGAGATGCCTCTTTGTGGATAATATGACAGCTAATTCCCACTTATCCTACTGTAAAGAAACAACTGAAATAGATGCAACAATAAAACTAATGGCTAATGTGATTGCTATTGACCATTTGCCAGTTTTTTAAATGAATGGCCCACGAGCTAAACGGGGAAGGAAAACAGTGCCAGAGATTTCCCGTGAGTCAGGAAGGAGCTGACTGGAGAGCTCAGCTGGAAATCCACGGGAAGCTGAGCACCAGCACGTGGTTACAGCCACAGCGAATCCTGGGTACCTGTGCGCTCTCACCTACCTTTTCGGCTGACTGGGCAGTGCCAAAAAATATTGGAATGAAGGCAAGCCATACTATACAGGTAGTGTACATAGTGAATCCAATGGGTTTGGCTTCATTAAAATTCTCTGGGACCCCCCGAGTCTTGATGGCATACACAGTGCACGTCACCATGAGCAGAATGCTATAACCCAAGGAACAAATGATTTGTAGATCCGTAATGTCACACTTGAGAACTCCTCTGGCCTGGTCGGGGTTCATAGTTTTCTGCTCATCATAATCTATGATGATGTTGGGTGGGTCAACTGCAAACCAAATAAAGACCCCCAGCAGCTGGACCGATATCAAGCTGGAGGTGATGGCCAGCTGCAAGGTGGGGCTGATCAGCCTGGGCGCGGTCACCGACTTCTTGCCCTGCTCGAAGATGCGGTAGATGCGGTTGGTCTTGGTCAGCAGGGCCGCGTAGCTGATGCACATGCCCAGCCCCAGGAAGATCCTGCGGAAGGAGCACACGGCCACGTCGGGCTTGGCGATCATCAGGAAGGTGATGATGTAGCACAGGAAGATGCCGGTCAGCAGCACGTAGCTGAGCTCCCGGCCCGAGGCCCGCACGATCGGCGTGTCGTTGTAGCGGATGAACGTGGCCACGACGAAGATGGTGGCGATGATGCCCAGCATGGCCAGGAAGACGGGAATGACGGCCCAGGGCGAGTGCCACTCCAGCTTGATGATGGGGATGGAGCGGCAGCCGGTGCGGTTCTCGTTGGGCCGCTCGTTGTAGGAGCACAGCAGGCAGGTGACCTCGTCGGCCTGGTACTGGTAGCCGTCACACAGCTCGCAGTGCCAGCAGCACGGCATGCCCTTCACCATCTTCTTCCTCTCGCCCGGCCGGCACGGCTGGCTGCACACCGAGGGGGGCACGGCACGAACACCCCCTCCCCACTGCATCTCCTCGATCTGTGGGACAGATCAAACAGGCTCGGGGTTAGGCCTGGCTTAGGCCTGGCTGCACACCGAGGGGGGCACGGCAC
>VZRH01004811.1:48578-66778 GCA_013397555.1 Urocynchramus pylzowi | reverse complement strand
ATCTGTGGGACAGTGACACAAACAGGCTCGGGGTTAGGCCTGGCTTAGGCCTGGCTGCACACCGAGGGGGGCATGGCACGAACACCCCCTCCCCACTGCATCTCAATCTGTGGGACAGTGACACAAACAGGCTCGGGGTTAGGCCTGGCAGCCACAGGCATGAGCTGGGAATGAAGGGAGGGGACTCGGGGGAGCCCCAACACGCAAACCCCGAGTGGATAAACTTCCATGGGCAGAATCCTGGAACCACACCCTGGTGCCTCTGTGTGGGGCTCTGGCCCCTAACTGTGCTCACTGCCTGCGTTTCCCATTTCCATAGCTCGTTAAGTCTGATGGAATGACATACAAGCCCAGATAAACCATGAGAGTGAAAAGCTGTTCTTTCATGAGAACTAGAAACAACATTGCAAACCTTGAGGGAAGGCAGGACTTACATTTGCAAGGCTGCTTTCCACAAACCTTGGGGCTTCTTACCGAGACAGAACAGAGATCTCCCTTCCTGGAGCTGCTACTGACCAGGGGAAGATTTGAAATGAGGTGGAAATGTGTTTTCTATAGGGCATGGGATCAGTGAGAATGGGAGAAGGTCTGCTATACAAGCCAGGTGAGAAATATGACAAAGAAAATGGTCAGCACTGAAAAACGCAACAATTAGATAATATTTAATTTCAAAGTCACATTCAGCTTTTGAAATACCATATATGCTTCTGGGAATGCAAATGGTAAATGATTATATTAAATACATGAAAAGTCTCACTTACTCTGCAGTCTGGAGAATCGTGAACTCCAAGGTATGCGACAAAGGCTCCCAAATCATTTCAAACTATGCCCGACTAAAGCCACTCACCAGCTACCAAGAACAAGGAAGGTTTAGCATTGGAGCCCCAGTGAAACAGTCCAGAGTGGGAGCCTGGCAGGCCCTGGCATTCCCAGCACCAGTTACCAGCCCAGCAGCACCTCAGTGGCTCCAGCAGCTGCTCTGTGTGTGTGTGTGTGTCTTTTCCAAACCTGATCCCCTGGGATAGATGTGAATAGGTGTTACTAAAAACAAAATTTCAGCTGTTTTTCCTTAGGTCACTTAAATGCTGACAAGCTCCATGATTTTCCCTACAAGTAGTCAAAGTTCTCAGATGAGTTTCTTGAAACAGCTGCCTTAATTATTCATGTAGACAGGAAGACTTGGATGGGCAAGTCTTAAATGGAAGGATTAAGTTGCACTGTCCTAATTTAAATCAAAATAGATCCTGTATCATCTTCATTTTATATTTGTGAAAACACCAAACCCTGAAGTCACATTCTGCTCACACACTGGAGTACCAAGAGTCTCTCTGTGAATGCTGTAAAAATAATCCCTCAGTAAGAGATATCCCAGAGGTCTGCCACTGCCTGGGAAACTTGATTAACCTTCAGTGTTCTGGGGAAGAGAAAAGATCCATGAACTCCTTTCTCCCACTCTGCTGAGCTGAAGGTGTGCAGCTTGCAGGAGGCAAAGGAGTGCTGAAGAGAAAGGGAAACACAGAGACTCATTAAATTGCACCGATGAGCGGTGCTTTGGTCTCACTGGCAGTGCAAGGAGCCAGGAAATCCATAAATCCCTTTCCATGCCCAGCCCCATCCCTGCTCTGGCACAGGGTGACTCAGGTGAGGAGCTGAGTTCCAGGGTGTGGAACGAGGAGGGGCTGGGTGACCCCGACGTGTCCCCGTGAGCCCCTCGCTGCAGGGGCACCGAGGGCGATGCCAGCACCAGAGGGGCACTGAGGGGAGCCAGGGCTGACCCTGCTGACCTGGAACACGTGGGAAAATGTCATGGCAATTCCTTAGGAAAGCAGCTGACTGTGTGACACTGCTGCTTCTTTTAGTCCTTGCTGTGCCCATTTTCCAAGGCAGAGTGAGACAAGGAACTGTGACTTACCTGAGCTGTCACACCTGAGAGCCTCCGCCCAGCCCAGAGCCTGAATTTCCTGTCCTGATCATCTCCACAGCCACCCCCAATGCCTTTTGCAGCAGGCACCAGCACAAAGTGAGATCAAGATCCAATGGTTGAGATCCCAACCATGTGGACCTTGACCCAGTGTGCAGCAGTGAAATGATTTCCACCCATTTTCCACGTGTGAGCATCTTCATTAGCACAGACTGGTGAACGTGCTACCATAGCCCTGCTTCCCTCATGGCCACAAAAGGATGGATTTCCATACTCTCAACCACATTCCATGGCATTGCTGGTACCTGGGACAGCCCAAAGGTACTTCACTCTGCACAGATGCTCTGTGGAAGGGGATAAAGAGAAGATCAGGCAGAATTGAGTAAAGTCCTTGTCCTGGCCTGCTGGGATGATGCCATAACAGCTCTAGAACTGGCCTTGCACAGATTTCTGAGACACTTTCCCCACTCAGAAAAGCACATGTTTGAAAGAAAATTTGTCCCACATCTACACATCTTTTAGATAGCTCCAAAGATTAGCTGAAAATGCACGGTCTGAAAAAGAGGCAGCAAAAAATTTCATACATTGGGAGAAAGTTGCCTTGCAACTAACAGAAAAACTGGGGGGTTTAATGTAGAACCCCCCCTTTCAGTCCAGGGATAAGGGAATTTATTCTTCCCAAACCAACAGCACTGCCAGAGGCAGCCAGCCATTGTACCCAAAGCCAGCCAACAGTGTCACACCTTGAACTCCACCCTTGGCCAAGCCAGCGCCCAGGGACACGAGGAGCCCCTGCACTGCCCCTCTGGCAGATTTGGGAAGGGTGTCCTCCCTGCTCCCACACATCCCCCAGCTCCTGAATGCCTCCAGCAAGAGGGACTGGATCCACTCACAATATATATTCTCATTATGTTCACCACAGAACAAACATTAACAAGAAATGCTTAGTCTGTCTCATAAGGCCTGATGTAATTGTTCATTTTAATGAATAAAGTAACTCAATATCTGTGGATAATTCAAACATTGCTGCTTTGCTTCCCTCCGCCACAAACATTTCCATAATAAGCCATTTGTTCTGAACTTAATTGTTTCGTGCAATGTTTGATTAAAATAAAAATCAGTACAAAAATAATTACATTAGTGGTAATTAACCTACTCAGGGAAGAAAATAGCCACGTTCCCTGATTCCACTTTCATAATGATGCTGCCATTAATTTCACGGACACACAGAACCCAGCGGCGAGGACTGGGCTCAGATTTATTGCCACCTCCAGACTGCAGCTCCTAACTCAGCAGTTCAAACATTTGTGTATATTCCACTTTGCAGACAGCAATATTTGCATGACTTAGCTCTTCAGGCTCAGCTATTAATGTCTTGTAATTAGTTTCTAAATCCAGGGATTTACCATGATAATGGTTTTAAGCTAAGAATATGTCAATAACACATCCTCAGCAGAGTCTTCTGCAAAATATCAACTGAAATGCCTTCAAGAGATAACAGTGATGATAAGCCTGAGTGCCAGAGAGGATGCAGAGCTGCTCCTTGCCTGGCCCAGCCATGGTGCTCACCTCACACCAGGGCTCCTTTTCATTTCCCTGCCTGCAGGGAGTGCTTTGCCCAGCACTGAGCCTGCAAGGGGTGGAGGCAAAACCCCACCAGTTCTGGCTTGTGCCAAACAAATCCTGCACTGAGCAGAGCAGCCTTAACACCTCTGCAGGATAACACAGAATTCCAGAGGCTCCAAACAGAGGAATTGCTCCTGCAGCAGCAGCAGCACACATGAGCTCTGGGAAGGGCCATGTCTCCTTTCTTGCAGGAGGAACCAGGACTGGACCCAGCACTGGAGGTGCCCCTCAGCAGTCCCTGGCACATCCTATTTAACACATTCAATTAATTATGGTTGGGAACTTCCAACTAATGCCATCACTCTGCTCCCACACTGCAGCTCCTCTTTGGTGTTCCCACTAGAAGCAATTCTTAACCCTCATTTTCTTCCCTTTCATTTTTACTCTTCCTTTGTCTTTTGTTTAGTATTTGTCCCCTTTTTTTAGCAGCCCTACCTGCTCTGCCCCAGCAGCACTGAGAGTTCTCTGAGCATTCAGAACACCATCTTTAATGAGATCCAAGGGCCATTTGTTCTACATTAAAGCAAGGACATTTCCAGCACACCACTGATGTAGAGAAAAATGCTTAATCCACAGTTTTTGCAAAAATGCTTATTATTATACATTTCTGTTGACACACAATAAAATGGAAAATTAATTATTTTAATGCTTGTATATCTGCCTACAGCTTTGTGTTGTCTTCTCACTAATGGAAGGGGGTGGACCATGCATCTTCAGTCTTCATCCTGCAGTCCCTGCATGATATTTTTTTAATTAAAAAAAAGAGCATGTGCTTCCAAATATGCATTTATAACAGACAGTTCTTTAAATGGATAGGTTAGGGCAAAACTATCTTCTGAAAGAAGAGCTAATCCAAGGCAACTTTTTAAAGTGGCTTAGAATAAGGGAAAATCAGAACCATCACAGAATCCCAAACTGTGGACATCAAAGCCCACCCAGTGCCACCCCTGCCATGGCAGGGACACCTCCCACTGTCCCAGGCTGCTCCAATGTCCAGCCTGGCCTTGGGCACTGCCAGGGCTCCAGGGGCAGCCCCAGCAGAGATTCTCATTGTGCAGGATGACAGGCCATGAGCTCAGCACCAGGGCAGAGCAGAGCAGCAGCTGACATCAAACACTTGTTCCTCACATCCTCACAGTGCCCTGCAGCTGCAAAGTCTAAGCCCTCAAGAACAAGCCTGGATGACAATGGCCCATCCAGAAGCAGATCCAGGAATTCTGGTTTTTCTCCTGAAAACTCCTTTTCAGAGCCGTTTTTCATGGCACAGCCACGAGTCGACCTTACCTAAGGTTTGAGGAAAGGATTAGCCCTTTATCTTTGTTTATCTCTCTTATGAGCCAGTAACTTCTTATTTTTTCTGCTGTTTGTGATTGTGGAAAAGTCCTGCTTCTGCCAAACCCAACACACAGCTCCCAGTCTGCAAAGGGCAGCGAGGAGAGGGAACCAAGCTCGTGTGTGTAACTTGGAGAGCATTCCTCTCTGCGTGCCTGCCAGCCCAGAAATGCTGGCATTTATTTATCCTCCTAATTCCCCAGCTGGTTCAAGGACCAGCATTTTCCAGTCACATTATTTGGAGCTGGTTTTCCCCTCCTGAAGCCTCAGCATCAACGGGACAGTGATTTCCTCATCACATCTCATGTGCAAGGCAGAACACAGGGCAGGGAAGAAGGATGAAAGAAATACAAAATTCTGAGGGAGATTCAGTACCCAGCTCATTTAGGCCCTAATTAGATTGCTGCAGTGATTATTAATAATACTAATAATATTAAATTATCCTGCTCAGGTTATGCTCAGTCAGTTGGGCCCTAAAAGAACTGCAGATGTACACAGAAAATTAAGAATGGCTGGTGGCAATGCACACTGCCAGGGCAGCAGGGCAGGGAATTTTCTCCCAGGGCAGGGAATTTTCTCCCCGCACACAGGGTGCAATCCCTCTGCAAGGACCCTGCACTGGGGAGGTGGGGCTCACCTGGTGAGGGGCACCACGAGCTCCCAGCCTGGGCTGAGTGAGGAGAAAAGCCTGTCCCACCCCTTCCAGCTGCATTTTTGGGAGGGAAAGGGCAAAATCTGGTTTTGCCAAGGGAGCTGAAGTCTGTCCAAGCCTTCCCCAGTCAGTCAAACACAGGCTCTGCTAAAGCAGGGTGAAATCCCTGATTCCACTGGCACTGGGAAGCAGCTGCTCGGTGCTGCTGCTCAGTGCCAGCCCCAGACCCCTGGCCAGGTCCAGGTGGGATTAACCCCAAACAAGGATATTCCATGGGAATCATCTCAGCAGCATCTGCACAGAATGTACGGTTTCAGTTTAGTGGGAGAAAAACCAAATAAAACAGGAAGACAAAGCAAATTGAGGCTTCCTCTCAAGTTATTTCAGAGCAGGCTAAAGACCCTTCTCAGCTGTTTTTTAGGGGCCATTGTTGTCCATCATGTGAACAATTAGCTGGGGACACATTGAATTCCACATTATACATCTGATATTACAGTCTGCCGCCAGCCACAGCGTTTCCTTCAGAAATCAGTATTCAAGGACATTTAAATAGTGATTATTTCTGACCCACTCAGTACATGTGGCCTGTCAGGAACCTCTGTGCTTTGCTTAAATGCTGGAAACTCCGAGGGCTGCTCACATGGGCCTGATGTGAGCAGAGCTTTCAATCACCCTTTGTGGGATTTCCCTCTCCTCCCTAAAGCAAACAGCACAATATGACACATCTGTCATCATTTCTGCTCTACCACCCTCGGCACTGGCATCGGTATGGGACCAGAATTTCATTTTGCAAAACACAGCTGGGTCATGTTTGGGATCTACAGAAGCAGCTCTAAGCCACGAGTTCCCAGAGCTGTTCATACAGTTTATTAAAGGAGTTTAGTTGCAAATTTGATCAACACAAATGGAGACAAAGCAGCAAGTTTTGGCTGCTGTTAATTATTTGTCACCAGACTCTTGGCAGCACTGGCAGGTGCCAGCCCCTGATCTGCCACTAAAGCCTGGGGCAGGGGAAGTGCCACAGCTGCAGCCCTGCTGAGTGCCCAGGTCGGGCAGGGATGCCAGCTCTCAGCACTCACAGGGACAGGGATGTTCAGCAGACACCTCCTCCCACAGCAGACAAACAAGAAGAGGTGAGGAAGGAGACCCCAAAGAAGGGAGCAGCACAGGTGCCTGGGGGTGCCCTGGCCTCTCCAGACACGAACCCACGCTGCTGACCACTCCTCCCAGACACAAACCACTCTCATCTTGCCAGGGAAAAGACACAAGTGTCTCTGATCCAGAGGCACAGAGCCAATCATTATTGTGCTGGTAGTTCTTGGACTCTCCTCTCCTGCAGAGCCTTGTCCTTGCCCACAGCACTGCCCACACGGCCCCACGCACCCTCAGTGGGAGTGCACACACAACAGGATATTCCCATCCAGCCTCCCTCGCCAGGGCAAGGACAGACACAAACAGAAACCATCTGCTGCCACCTCCGTGCCCCTGGAGATGAGCCCCAGAGGGAGCAGCCCCCACAGAGGTGACAGAGGTGCCACAGGGATGCTCCTGCTCCTGGGCAGGAGTTGTGGGGGCCCTGCTGGGCTGCAACGAGGGGGAAGAGGGATGGAAATATTGGGCAGAACACAGCTGAAGAAGCAGCCAGTGGGTCTGAGTGGGAGCCTGAGCTCCCTGCTGGGTTAGCTGGGAGGCACTGAAATGCCCAGAGACCCCGTGCTGCTGGACCCACGCTCCCCCTGGGAGCTGAGGAGCTGTGGCAGCAGGAGTGCTCTGCTGCCACAGAGAAGTTCCATAGCTGGGTGAACTTCTCCAACACAACAAAGCACATCTGTCACTAAAGAGCCTCTTCCCGTTTTCAGATACTAAATAAAGAATATTGCACCCTCAATAACACACAAACTGACATTGTTACTCCTGCCAAAAGCAACCAAACATGTTCATTAGCCATAAAATATCCCAGCAAAGCATTTGCTCTTGAATATATTTGCTGAGAAAACCACATTAGCCTCGCAAAAAGGCTTTACAGAGGGATGTGTAGGCGCAGAACCAGCACCTCTCTCGAAGACCAGGTGATTTATTTGTTAACTCCCATTTCTTACATAACTCATTCTCAGAGCGTGTCTGCCCGCAGACTCGTGGCCATGGAAGGGAACAACACAAGACAAAGCAAAACCTCAAGTCAAGTCTTCTGCTACATCATTTTTTTTTGCCATTATAGCTTTTATGAGCCCCTTACGCTCCAGATTTCTCCTGTCTTTAGCCCATGTGTAATCCATCTCAGACTGTCTCAGCCTGCTTTCCCTCAGTGTTTCTATCCCCCAACACTTTCCCCTGTGACATTCCCAGACCTGCAGCAGGACCCCAGCCGTGCTCTGCCGTGCCAGAGCTGATGGAGCTGAGCTCCCTCACCTGCCCCGGCTGCTGCTCTCACGCTGTGGTTGCTGCCTGGGCCAAGTGGTCAATAACAGAGAGGAAATGACATAAATGACATTTCACCTCCTCAGTTCCCGGCCTGAGCTGCTTTGCAGAGTGAGGGGCAAGATTCAACCATTGCCTTGCTGTTGTGGTACAGCACAAAGCTGCGAGGACAGCGTGCCCTGGCTGTGAGAGCTGCAGCTCCTGCCTGTGGCCCAGCAGCCACCCTGCCTGGCCCAGGTGGCTCCCGTCAGGTGTTCTGAGCCTGGGCCCTTGTCTGCCAAATCCCCTGCCAGCAGCCAAGTGCACCAAACCCTCTGCAGTCCCACGGCCCCCTGCTCCCATCCCAAGCCCTCCCCAGTCCAGCTGCAGTCACAGCTCGTGCAGGACCTGCGTGGTTGCAGCCCACTGCCTGCTCCATCCCTCCTGCAGCAGGCAGCAATCAGCATATGGTCATTCAGCGGGCCACTGGTTTGAAAAATTCCCTTCCACTTGGCCGCGAGTTAATGCTGCAAGTTAAGATAATTAAAGGTGTTTGTGCCGGTCACGGCTGACATGAGCAATGAGAGATTGCAGGATTTAATGAGGGAACAAGATAAACAACATCCATGACTGCAGCACACACCAGGGCTGCTGCCACGGTGGGCACAGCATGGCACTGGGAGCAGATTTAGGAACCCAGGGATGGAGTTCCCTTCCAGCTCCTCCCTGCCACAGCCTGATGGGGTAACAGAGCCAGGAGCTGTGCACAGGCTGCACATCCTTCTGCAAGGACTCTGCACTGAGCAGCATTAATGCTGGGAAATAATCCCCATCACTCCAGACACCCCACCCCTGGGAGTGGGACTGTCACCTCGTGTCACCTGTGACTGATGGACAGCTGCAGGGACAGGAGCAGGGCAGCAGGAGATGCAGAGTGTCCCTAACAGTGCCAAAACCAGAAACTCCATCTACCTTGAGCACATTCTGCTCCAAAGGAAAAACCCAAAACCCAGCAACAAACCCAAGAAAACAATGAACAGAAATCAATTTGAACATGTTATTTTAGAAAAATACCATCTGTTGGCAGAATATTCCTGAGCAACAAACATCACTGAAGAGGTGCTTGGATCCAATTCCAATATTTTATCAAAAAAAGGCAGGTACAGCCAGGTCTCTTGCCAGAAGGTTAGACAGTTAATTACTCTCTTCACCAGCTCACTATTCATAACATTTATTTCCAAATTCCCTAACAGAGATGTTTATGGCATGTAAATTGATTAGTCTGAGCCCAAACAGATTCAGGAGGTGTTGAAGTGAGCAGGTTCCACATAAATTGCACAGAGGATTACAGAGTTACTCCATGTGCTTCTGTTTGTGGGGAAAAAAGGATTGCAGGGTGGAAGTTCCATCCTGTCTGTGTCAGTGACCGTGGTGTCCCTGTCCCTGTCCCTGCTGCTGTCCTGCCAGCAAAGGCTCCCCCTGCTCTGGGGGCAGCACTGACCCCCAGCTCACCCCAAAGCCTGAGCTACAGGGACGTTACTGATTCCAAGCAAGACTTTATTTCACACTCTGCTCCCCAAGGCAAGGAGCAGCTCCCAGCTGCTTGCCCAGGGAGCAGGGAATTGTGCAGGAGCCACGTCCTGGGGGGTTGATGAGGGGAGCTGGGTCCATGAACAGCTGTGTCCATGGAACCACACTGATAATTATCAATCCCATTCATCTCCCAAGCACTCCTCTGGCAGGGCTGCAGCCACAGATCCCTGATTGCTGGGGCACAGCAATAAAAGGGGAGGCACTGGCAGCAGCCCCGTGGGGGCTGTGAGGCTCTGTGGAAGGCAGCCCTGTCCCAAAGCCCGCTCTGCTCCACACCCCTGGGCCACCTGCAGTCCCAGGGCACACCCAGAAAGCAAGGCAGATCTCCTCCTCTATCCCTGCCCGCAGTGTCCTTAGGCTGCTCTAACACGGATTTGTTTCTGCTTGCAAACCAATGAATGAGAGGAATGGTTCTGTTTTATCTGGAGCTCACAGCCGGCCCTGCCCGATGCTCTGCAAGGGAGGCACGGGCTGCCTGAAATCTCCACAGTGCAATAAGGGACAGGACAAGGTGTTTTCCATCCCCAGCCAAGGATTCACCTCCTGCAGCCATGCTGAACATGTGCTGCACAGCCCCAGTGCCCCCGTTAGGAGCCAGAACTCCGAGCTGGAAGAGAGCGTCTGACACGGTGGAGACGCTGCTGCAATTAAGACACGACATGATGCACCCAGTGCAGACACTAATGGCCTTATTACAGCATTAATTAGACAATCAGACTGAAAAACAACCCCACATCAGCTTGCTCCAGAAAGATCTCCTTCCCCAGTGGCAAATAACCAGGTCTCAGGGAAGAACCTGAGTGCCCCCAGCTGAGGGTGGAGGATGAGGGCAGTGTCCTGCCATGTGGAGCTGGGGAGGGAGGGCAGAGGTGACCCCACAGCACCTCAGAGCCCCAAGCTGAGGGTGGAGGATGAGGGCAGTGTCCTGCCATGTGGAGCTGTGCAGGGAGGGCAGAGGTGACCCCACAGCACCTCAGAGCCCCCAGGTGAGGGTGGAGGATGAGGGCAGTGTCCTGCCATGTGGAGCTGGGGAGGGAGGGCAGAGGTGACCCCACAGCTCAGCAGGGTGCACCCACACAGAACAGGGCCAGGAGCCCTGCCCAGGGGGAGCTGCCTTGTGGGGTCCAGCCAGCAGCTGCAGCCCATCAGGCAGGATCCCAGCACCCCACTGATCCCAGGAGCAGCTCGTGGCCACGGGCAGCAGCCTGGGCAGGTCTCTGCAGCCTCAGCACAAGGCCAACTCCTGGAAAAAGCAGGTTCAACAATTTCACAGGGAATGTTTCCTCTACCTATTGATTTTGACAGTTCTGGGATACTTGCACAGGGAACAGGATAGGAAAACATAATAAACCTGGGACCTGCTGAGTTAACTGTACCTGGAGAAAGAGAAACAATATCACCTAATTTCCCAGGAGAACCTGTGCTTCCTCTAGGAGCCATCAATTCCTTCCTCCTTCAGGCACATCAGTTCCTCCAGGAGAGATGTGTTTGTGTTTGTGTCAGGCACCTCCAAGCATGAGAAGCTGCATTTTTAGGAGCCAGCCATGTTATGGGAGCTGCTCAGGCAGCTCCTCACATTCCTCCAGTGCCCCTAATCCAGCAGCCCCAAAGGCTGCCCTACAATCAGCACACACAGACCCCTCCCGAGCTGAGGTGGGGCAGAGCAGGGCACAGAGGGGTTCATTCCTCATCTGAGATCCACAGAGAAGCACAAGGATCTCCACATGGAGGCAGGACCTGTCTCCTGGCCTCGCTGCCTTCAGCCATCCTCCCCACTTCCTGCTGCTGGAACCACAAACCTTAGATACAAAGGAAAACCCAACCTAACAACAAACTGAAACGAGCCATTGGAAAGGCAAACCAGCCAAACCCAGCTGCTGCACAACACTCCTCATCCTCCCCAGGGCAGATTGGCTCCTCTTCACCAGCAGCACCTCTGGATTTGAAACATCAAAGCTCCAGCCAGCCCAAGCACTTCTGGTGAGGCTGGAGCTGCCCTGAGGCAGGGAGTGCAGGCTCCCAGACCCCAGGCCTGGGCTGAAGCACAGCTCTCCTGTGGCCAGAGATCTCTAGCCTAATTGCATTACTGTATCTCTGCTTTCCACAGGCACTGGGGGTCACCGAGCTGTGCTGCAGCAGGGATGCAGCTGGCCAAGCTCTGAGCCCGAAATCCAGGGCAGGGATGTGAACTACAGCACTGCATCCCAATCTGCCAGGGGTGAGGAGGGGCTGGCAGAGCTGGCACAGTCCTCACCAGGGAGAGGGGTGGGACGTGGCCTTCCCCAGCCCCCCGTGGGTGGGAGATGGGTGGGCACCTCAGCTTCACACCCTTGCTGCAGGGAGAACAAAGCACTGCAATGGCTTTGCATGGAATACTGGCCAAGCCCTGTAAAATCAGACATCTGCTCATTTTATCCTTGCTCAGACACCTGAAATACAGCCAAAACTGTCACTAAACCGTGCACTGGGTGCTGGGCACAGCTCTGCTCGGCTGATTGCTGCCAGGCAGGCAAAAGAAAACGGGGTGACTGCACTGCCCTCACATCGATTGTTATGTCCCAAATTACTGCAGTGAAAAGTCATCAAATGTTTTGTTATCTGGCCTGAGATCCAGACAGTCCCAGGTAATTCATAAACCCGGGTTTATCAACAGTAAGAAAACAGAGCAGATTTCAGGAGTCCCAAGGAAGTTGCTAAAGCTCTCCCCAGTCTGTCTGCTAACACAAGCAAGAGAGAGAAAACTGCAACAGAAGTTACTCTGCAATCTAACATGAGAAAATCTGCTCCAGCTCTCCAGATTATTCCAGCCTGTGCCCCCCACACCCCAAAAAGTACCAAGAATGGGAAGATGGCCTTTGTTGAAGGCACCCACAACAGACTGCACAGCAGCAGCCCTGCCAGAGGAATCCAACAGTAAAACATTTCTGCTCCTTCTTGGAAAGAGGACAATGATGATAAAGAAGAAAGTATTTACTCACCTCGTTGGTCTCCTGCAGTGACTGCCCTCCTGCCCCTGGATCTGCAGTGTCCCTACCTTTGGGGCTGTGCAGAGCTTTCCAGCTTTCCCCATTCCCAGGGAAATGCAGACACACAGGAGTGACCAAGACTGCCCAGAGTGACAGAGCTCTTGGGAAACAAAGCACCAGGGCAGAGCTGCCACCTCAAACCAGCACGTGCCCCTAACACCCCTGGCTTTCCCCTCTCGTGTTGCATTTGAGAAACAAGAACTGGGGAAACATCCCCTGAAGAGTTATTGCCACAATAATTACTGAAGACAAATCACATCCTCTGGTAGTCTTCCCTGGGATGTATTTAATAGAATTTATTTTGCTTATTTCCAGGAATCCTTGACTTCTCTAGACTGTCCTTAAAGACACAATTGTCTTTATTATTGTAAGAAATAATCCAATAATACAAAAGGGACTATCTTAGATACATATTTGTGTGAGAAACTAGGACACTTGAGTGATTAGAAGGGAAGTTAGTGAGAGAATCTCAGCTACTGGTATGACCCTGTGGCCATGAGGCTACGAGGGTGAGGGAAGAAGTCTTTTTATGGAAACATTTAACACAACAACAGGAATACAAATCAAGCTCCATTAATTTAGCTTTAAATTTTAATGGATCAGGATGTGCAGTTTACATAAAGAAGGATTTGCTTAATAAAATATTAATATTTTTTGCTAAAAGAACTGTAAATTGCAAGTTAATATAGGTTTCCTTATATAGAACATCAAAAGTTGAAAAGCACTGAAAGAGCAAATCAAACATAGAAAATAAAAATGAGCCAAAATTCAAGGAGAGTAAAATATTGTGTGTGATCAGCCTCCGAGAGTGGACCCTGGGTGACCCACATTATTTAACAAAAACCATGAAAACATTAAAAATGGAAAGTGTCAGGCCTTTGGTTCCAGGCCTGGGGATGGCTGTGACCCCTGTGGGCAGCCCGTGGCTTGTGTCCCAGGCACCAAGGGCTGGGGGGGCTCAGGTGTCCCCTCAGGTCACAGGGCCAGCCCCAAGGGCAGCATGTGACACTGGCTCCAGAGAGAGTCCGGGCTGGGAGCACCCCCTGGGTCACCGTGGCATCATCTCCTGGGTCACCCCTGGCTCACCTTCTGTATCACCTCCTGTGCACCCCTGGGTGACCCCAGGTGTCCTGGCCACCTCTGGAGGGGTGTCAGGCCGGGCCATGTCACACAGCCTGTCCTATCACCCTTCCAAAGGAGATGTGGCAGCAGAGGCAGAGAAGGAGCCCCAGCACACCAAGAATTCCCCATGTCCCTGGGGTGGGAAAGCTGACTGAGGGAGGAAACCCTTTTTCCACAAATCCCCATTTCCCCTCAGGAATACCTTGATCTTCCTCAGGCTGTATGAGTGAAGAGCCCAGCTGACCTGAAAAGGGTCTTTGGGTGTTGGTAACACTCCACAGGGAGCCAGGCAGGAGGCAAAGCTGGCAGCACTGCTCCAGAGCTGAGGCTGAGGCCAAGTGCACAAAGCCAGCAGGGATCCTGGCCCCAGCCAGGGCACAGGCCAGGCTCACAGGGGTGAGGCTGACACGGTCCCCAGCTGGCCCACCCACCACTTCTGGAGGTTTTTTTCTGGGAACCTCCACTTCTGGAGGTTTTTTTCCAAGTGTATTTGAGCACCTGCTCCTACGTGCCTGTTTTCCTTTAGGCATCATCCCAGAAAGGCCACCTCATCCACACGGATGAAAAACGCCACCGGAAAAGTGACTCACTCCAAAAACATTTCATTCCAGCTTTCCAAAGACAAGAAAAACTGAAAAGCATCTGCAAGTGAAAGCCCAGTGGTTTCAAACTACAGCAACTCACAGCTTCATTTCTCAAGCTGGCAACTGGGGACTGCAGACACGCAGAAGTAATAAAATTTGCATGACCACCTCATGTCTCTGTTAGTCTGAGGAGCTTTGGCTCTCTGGGTACAGGAGAAGGCTCAGGACAGAGGAGAAGGAGACAGTGTGCCAAACCCCACTATGGAGCTGTGAGGAAATAGCAAAGATCCCTGCTGTTTTTAAGCAGCGTAGCCAAAGGAGCAGGGGGGACTCACGTTGAGCTGGAGGTCATCTGTCCACTGGCCCACCAGGCGGTAGCCGGGCGTGCTGGTGTTGCTGCTGTGGAACTGGAAGATGTCGTAGCGCCCCGGGGCGTCCCCGTTCTTGTTGAACATCACTGGAGTGCCAGCACTGCCTGGGGGAAGGAAAGGAGACCAAATCCAACCACCCAGCACCAAATCTTTACCCAGTCTTTTATCTGAGCTTTCACACTGGAAACACGTTCCAGGCCAAGGCCATCCATCCCGCAGCCATCCAAAGGGGACACCTGAGGACACTGCCACCACCCAGCCCTCTCCCACAGAGCCATCACCCTGCCCTGCCCTGCTGCCTGGAAACAAACACAGCAAGCTCAGGTGAGCCTTACCTCACCCTACTCTGCCCAACACCAGGAATATCAGGAGGCTTTTCTTCCTGCCCTGCAGCCTGCCTCCCATCTCCCAGTCCTCAGGGAGTTCAGGAGAACCACTCCTGTGAATGCAGCCTCTCTTATCCAGAAAGCACTCCTTGTGCACTCCCTGGGCTGGGCAGAGCACTCCTTGTGCACTCCCTGGGCTGGGCAGAGCACTCCTTGTGCACTCCCTGGGCTGGGCAGAGCACTCCCTGTGCACTCCCTGGTGTGGGAGAGCACTCCCTGTGCACTCCCTTGTCCAGGAACAGCACTCCCTGTGCACTCCCTGGGCTGGGAGAGCACTCCCTGTGCACTCCCTGGTGTGGGAGAGCACTCCCTGTGCACTCCCTGGGCTGGGCAGAGCACTCCCTGTGCACTCCCTGGTTTGGGACAGCACTCCCTGTGCACTCCCTGATCTGGGCTCTGTGCCACTGCCACGGGAGTGTCTTGGGCAGACCCAGAGCAGGACCCTGAATTAACTTTATTTACCACGTACTCCAGTGACAAACACAGGTAAGTGCAGGGCAAGAGAACCCCAACCCTTCCTGTGCTGGCAAAGCCTGGAGCTGCTCTGACACCTGAGCCCGAGCTCAGGTGAGCTCTCAGCAGGACACCTGCATTTTAATCACCACAGCACTGGATGGGAACCTTCCCAAGAGCAGAACTCAAAGCTCTGCCTCATTTCCTCAGCTCCAGGAGCAACCTTCCAGGGTGACATTTATTTCCAGACATATTAAAATAGGTTTCAGTAGGGTAGAGTAATATTGTGTCAAGATTGAAGATTATGACAATCCTCCAGCATATCTATATTCAAAGCTTCCTCCTCCTGTGTAACTTTTTTTCCCTAAAGCAATGAAAAATCTCTCCTGTTGTAGCACTGAACTTTAGGATTATAGTTTTCTTCATGATTCCCATTCTTCATTGAATTCCAGGGAGTGAAAAAAAGATTTGAAGGAGTGAATTAGCATAGTCTCCATTCTAGCCCTGGTAAATTGTTTCCTGTCTCTCTTACAATCCTCTGAGATCAGATACAAATTCAGTTCAAAGGCTGGTACAGAAAATCTCCCACTGAAATCTCTCCTCGCTGGTTCCTTGTGAGCACCAGGCAGATATTTAATTGTCATTACAGATTCATGGAGCCAGAATACATTTGAGTGGAAACACTTAGAGTCAATCAGAAGCAATGGCTGTAATTCCTTGGCTCCTCAGGAAAGGCAGCAAAGTGCTAAATGGGATTTGGCTGATCACAACTCTTAGGGCTGCTTAGGGTGAGTTTGGCTCAGCTTTGTCAGAGCTGACAAGAACGGCACACCTGGAACGGCAGGAGCTCAGGTGAGGCTCCCAAAATGCGACAGACACACAGAGGAGGGTCCAGGGCTGCTGGTCAGGAGGCAGATGGAGGATGGACACCGCTGTCATGGCCACCCCAAAGCCAGTGCTGGGACAAACCCTGGGGGACACAGCCAAGAACACACCACAGCCAGCTCCACGGAACAGCACCCCAACCCCCCAGCAAAGCCATTGAAAGGGGGCTGGCTCCCTGCAGAGACCCCAGGGCACAGTCCCAGAGAGGAGCTCAGCACAGGGGCACAGACCCAGAGAGGGGAGCTCAGCACAGGGGCACAGTCCCAGAGAGAGGAGCTCAGCACAGGGGCACAGTCCCAGAGAGGGGAGCTCAGCACAGGGGCACAGTCCCAGAGAGAGGAGCTCAGCACAGGGGCACAGTCCCAGAGGGGAGCTCAGCACAGGGGCACAGTCCCAGAGAGGGGAGTTCAGCACAGGGGCACAGTCCCAGAGGGGAGCTCAGCACAGGGGCACAGTCCCAGAGAGGGGAGCTCAGCACAGGGGCACAGTCCCAGAGAGGGGAGCTCAGCACAGGGGCACAGTCCCAGAGGGGAGCTCAGCACAGGGGCACAGTCCCAGAGGGGAGCTCAGCACAGGGGCACAGTCCCAGAGAGGGGAGCTCAGCCAGGCTCTGGCAGGGGCAGGCAGAGCAAACGCTGCTTGCAGTGTCTGAGCTGAAGGGACACAGCCAGGCTGGGGGAGGGCTGGCATCCATCAGCAGCTGGGAGAGGGAAGCACTGCTAACCCCGGGGCACGGGGCAGGCAGGAGTGTCCCTCTCCTGGCTTTGAAGCTGCAGTAATTGGGCTCCAGCCAAGGCTCTGCTCAGCAGGGGCCAGCCCTCCTTAACCTCTGGGTGAGGCTCTGGAGCCCTTTCTGTGCCACCTGTCTGCAGGGTCTGTCAGTCCTGGTTTGCATCACTGCGGCGTTCCAGCCTCAGCTCGGGCTCCTTTCATGAAATAATGAAATTAATAAAGAGTGATGTATGAAAAGCTCATCGCAGAGAGGAAACAGGCGTTTCAGAAATAACCCTTGATCTTCCAATCATTAAAACATGTCGTTATTTCACTGGCTTTTGATCATTTAGGATTTATTTTCTTCCTGTTAAGATTTCCCAGATTTTGCTGAGCCCACTAAGCAGTTCAGAACCTGTGTCAGTCTCCAGGCTGCAGCTTCTTGCTCATGCAGAGCCGTGACAATTTAATTCAGTTCCCAACAAAGGAGCTGCCTTCTCCCCACACAGACACAGGGCACTTGACACCTGCAGGAAGCCCTCAAACCCAGACACAATCTGACTGAATTTGCAGGGTTTCGATCTCTTAATCACTGCAAGATGAGAAATGAATTCTGGAGAGGAGGACAGGAGTTACACAGGTGTCACCAGCCAGAGTGTTTGTTACTCAGGGCACGTTCAGGGCAGTTTGGGCACCCGAGGGGCTCCCGTGAACAGCATCTTCAGCTTCCCACTGGCAAAAACACAGCTGCACTCCAAAACTTCCAGAATTTCACTCTGTGAGCACTTGAGGTTTAAAATCTTCCATATCTTGGGCCTTTTGTCTTCCAGGCAACGATGAACACAAAATGCACACTGAGCTCCTTGCTCAGATCTAGCCTCTCCATCACAGCCTGGCTGCATTGATGGCAGCACCTCTGCAAGGAGGGCAAGGCCCCAAGCAAGGCCAGCAGGGTGGTCCCAACTCATGGCAGGGTGGTCCCAGCTCAGGGCAGGACCAGCAGGGTGGTCCCAGCTCAGGGCAGGGTGGTCCCAGCTCAGGGCAGGGTGGGCCCAGTTCAGGGCAGGACCAGCAGGGTGGTCCCAGCTCAGGGCAGGGTGGTCCCAGTTCAGGGCAGGACCAGCAGGGTGGTCCCAGCTCA
>VZRH01004811.1:0-47698 GCA_013397555.1 Urocynchramus pylzowi | reverse complement strand
CAGCAGGTGACAGGGGGCAGTCAGTAGGTGACCAAGGGCTGTCAGTAGGTGACCAAGGATGGCCAGCAGGTGACAGGGGGCAGTCAGCAGGTGACAGGGGGCTGTCAGCAGGTGACAGGGCGGTCAGCAGGCGGCCGGGGCCGTGTCTCACCGTTGAAGTTGACGCTGCGGATGTACTTGAGCAGCCGCTTGCCCCCCGCGTGCTCCATCTCGGGGCACAGCCCGGCGCTGTCGGCGCACAGGTCGCGGTTCATGTGGTGCAGGGCGTGGGCCATGGCGTACACGGCATCGATCACAAACTGCACCTTCCCCTCCTGCTCGTAGTGCGAGTCCTTCCCGATGCGCTCCTGCCCTGCGGGGACACAGGGGACACTCAGGGACACTCAGGGACACTCAGGGACAGCGCTCCCCTGGCACCGAGCGCCCCGGAGCCTCTCGGAGCTCGCCTTCAGTCAGGACCATCAAATGTTCTGAGCTGCAGCGTTATTAATCAAAACATAACCAAACCTCTGCCACTGCTACCAGAACCATCGACTCTTCTCGCGAGTCACTCTCCGTCATCCAGAGAAGCAAATCCTGCCCTGCTCAGGCCCCGAGCCCGCCGGGCGCTGCCAGGGCCGGCTCCGAGCGCTGCCAGGGCCGGCTCCGGGCTCCGAGCGCTGCCAGGGCCGGCTCCGGGCTCGGAGGGGTTAGAGCAAGGCACAGCTGCTGTTCAAAGCCTGCTGGTTTGTTCTGCTGCAAATCCCGGGCTCTAATTGAAACTCAAAACCAGATCGAGAGAAGGAAGAGTCACTTCAGAGAAGCCACCGAAGGGGCTGCAGAGAACTGAGGAACGTGCCGGCAATTAACGGGCAATTAACGGGCAATTAGCGGCACCTCGGGCTGCTGCCGTCACTGTCCGCCCTGCTCCCCGGCCTGCGGGGCCTCGGAGCTCCTGCCGAATCCCACGAGGCACCGGGCAGCGGAGCGGCTCCGCACGGGGAAAGGCAGAGCACGGGAAATAAACCCCACCGAGCTCAGGAGCAGGGATGGGAGAGGTGAATCCGAACGCTGGAAGTTGCAGGCTCCTGCCTTAAACCCTCCCTGGCCCTCGGGCTGCAGACAGAGGTGAGACCTGGTGGCCATGGCCACAGGTGGCCTCTGTGCTCTTCTGGTCACCTGGACAGGTCAGGGGGCCCTGCAATCAGGCAGCAAACCAAGCAGGATTTTCAGAGCCTGGAACGAGGCACTGCGGGCTGAATAAATCAGGAATATGATTTATTCCTTTTCCCTGAAACTGTCCATGAACTCCTTGGAAGTGCCCAAGGCCAGGTTGGACAGGGCTGGGAGCAGCCTGGGACAGTGGAAGGTGTCCCTGCCTTGGCAGGGGTGGCACTGGGTGGGATTTAAGGTCCCTTCTAACCCAACCCAGCCCATTCCATGATTCCATGATGGTTGAGGCACCCTCTACCAAAAACCCCTCAGTTTTACATCCCAGCTCCTCTGGAAGCCCTGAAATCCTGCAAACAACTGAGCAGAAAAAGTGAGTTTCCAGCTGGTGAAGTTCCAGGCAGGATCCTTTTCATTGTTCACTCCCTCTCATTGATTACAGAATTTATCAGGATTTCAAGCCCTGACAAGGAAAATGCTTTTAAGTGGTTTCAGCTCTGTAACCAAATGAGCAATGCAGCAGGAATGGATGCCAGGGGAGAGGATCTGGGATTGAAATGCTGCACACAAACAACACTGATAAGCCACAGCAAGTTCCAGAAGCACGGCTGGGCACACACACAGCAGGAGGAAAACCTGCAGCAGTGAAGAGATCTGGGAGAGGAACCCAAGCAAAACGCACCTGGAACAACCTGAGAGCAATGTAACTGTGTCCAAACACGAAAACAATAAAGGTTTTTAAATGTCAATAGAATTTCCAAGAACAGGGATGCTTCCCTGGGCTGGAACAGCCACTTAGCTGGGTATTAAACATCAAGAACTGTGCACAGTAAATCCAGATGTGGAGACAGATGTTAACTGCTCACCCCAAACATGTCTGAGTTTATACAGCTGGGAGTGTGCTGTCCTTCACCAAAGCACAGGCTGAGTTACCTCCTAGAGAGATTCTACTGCAGTTAAAAGTTGAACCCAAATTGAAGCAGCAAAGAACCTGCAGAGCAAATGTTATGATTATGAAATGTTATGGACCAAATATTCTTCAGACTTCAAAAAAAACCCCAGCAAATATCCAAATGAATAGGCCTGGCTGAACAGCGTTCCCTCCAGTTTGTGTCACCCTCCTGCTGTTGCAGTGAGCAGCAAATCAGGCCCAAAGTCCATTTTCAGGCAGGAATAAACCAAAGGTGACAGGCACAATTTTAATTCCAACTTCAACATTATTGTGGGGAATATTTCCCCCTTGGAGGCTGAGCTGAAGAAGTCAGGCAGAACGTTTTACCACAGGCTCCAGGAGCAGCTCCTGTATAATGGGAGTATAGAAATTCAATTATTAATTACTCTGCAGGAGAAGGAAGCTCCCAAAAGGCACCAAGTTCCTCCAGATGAAAGCAGCAGGAGCAGTGCTGTGGGTGCCTCTGGGGAAGGGGCAGGAGAGAACCCCCAGCACAGACCTGTCAGGACATCCTGGGGGTCCCACGGAGGGAAGGCTGGAGAACCAACCTAAAACTTGGGTGCAGCAAGAAACCACGAGCCCCTCTGTGCTGTCAGAGCAAAACCATGGAAAGTAAAAAAAAAACCCATCCACACCATTTGTTCATCTCTAAAAACTGCACCATTTCTGCTGCTCTATGAGAACTGCACCATTTCTGTTCCTCTCTGAGAACTGCACCATTTCTGTTCCTCTCTGAGAACTGCACCATTTCTGCTCCTCTCTGAGAACTGCACCATTTGTTTGTCTCTAAGAACTGCACCATTTCTGTTTCTCTCTGAGAACTGCACCACTTCTGCTCCTCTCTGAGAACTGCACCATTTCTGCTCCTCTCTGAGAACTGCACCATTTCTGCTCCTCTCTGAGAACTGCACCATTTGTTTGTCTCTAAGAACTGCACCATTTCTGTTCCTCTCTGAGAACTGCACCACTTCTGCTCCTCTCTGAGAACTGCACCATTTCTGCTCCTCTTTGAGAAGAGGTGCTTTTCTGTTGTTTCTTTAGTGTGGGGATCTGCAGGAGGCACACAGCACCATGGTTTGCTCCAGCAGTGAAGCAGCTGGCACCTGGGACACTTGAACACAGCGCGATTTCAGGAGAACACACTTCTGTCCCACGGGTTTGCAATGAGTACCTTGGGATGTCAGGAGAAGGATGAAACACAAAGGCAGTTTATTGACATGAGCATTTTTTGCCTCCAAAGGATCTATTTGAAGGTGATGACAAATAGTTTAACCCCCCCTTCCTACTCGAGGCTCAAGTGCTCATCATCCTGATTCCTGAGAGACGGAGCAGCCGGGGCCGGCTTCAGGCACATCCTCACAGGAGAACAACTGCAACAAAGGCAGGGAAAAAAGCTCCAAACCCAGAGTGCTGAGAACAGAGAGGAAGAATCCCACTTGTTCCATCTCTTTCAGATGCCAGCAGTGAGATGCAGGTTTGAGAACTGCTGGTCTCACTCCTTCATCTCCGCGCAGGCGGCGTTAACACATCCCCGCACGGAGAGGAGCAGACGTGCCTGTTCCCGCTGCCTCTCCTTCAGCTCATCCCTCTGCACTCATTGTTATCACCACACAACAGAGGGGATGTGTTAGGAGGAATAAATAGTATCTCTAGGACAATTTTTATGGCATATAATTCACACAGACAGACATCAAAATCCCACTCCATCGGTGCTCGCGCGAGATGAGTTCAGAGACTGCTTCAGCTCCTGAAGAATTAAACACAATTTCAAAGGGTCTCGCACAATAGTGCTGCTGAGAACCTGGTGATAGTCATCATTAACAAGAGATTTAATTTAAAGATTGTGGAATGCTCACGGTATCAAGCAGGCAGCTCTTATTTGCACAAGGTGGAATTCGGCAGCTGGGGAAGCGCTGGCGGGAAAATACCCACTGTGCGTCCACCCCCAGCAGCATCCCACAGCCCTGCCTGGGGGACAGGGACAGCCACTGCCCCAGGCCACGGCCCCACCCTCCACAGACACCTCCCTGCACGAAGGGCTCTGCAAATACCCCCCTGATACTCACTGACAGCACCCTGAGGGGGCTCAAGGCTGCTCCACATCAGCTCTTCACGTGGAAGTAGCTGAGAACCAGGGCTCCAGAACCACATGCCAGGGTAAATACTGTCATTTGGAGGAGCAGAGGATGACAAGGAGGCCCCTGTGCAGTGAAATCCCTGCATTGTCACCTGACACTGGCCTCCAGGAGCCAGTAACAGCTCTGCAGGGACAGAATCCCCCAGCCCAGCCTCAGCCACCAGATCTCATTAGAGACAAAAGCCTTTATCTCAGCACCAGCCAGCAATCCCCATGGCATTTCATGGGGAAAGCAGACGAGCTTTTCAATTTCTCCTGCTCACCACAAAGTGTCTGATAATGCTCCAACCAAACTCCCTCCACACTCCTCTGGGCCAGGATCTGTGTCCAGGAGTGCTGAGCTGCTCCCTGGCACCAAACTCCCTCCACACTCTTCTGCATGGGAGTTTTCATCAATTTTCAGTCAAAGTAAAACAAATCCTCCCATGAACTGATTTCCCCTGATCACAACTCAAGGCAGTCATCCAACATGACACATTTCAGCTGCTGCTGGGAAATCTGAAGGGGCTGGGGGGAAGGCTGGGGTGGCCATCAGGTGACACCAGCTGTGCCTCCTGTGTCACAGAGGCACATTCTGCCCAACGCTTCTCCAGGCTGTTGTAATCATGGAATCCCAGAATGGTTTGGGTGGGAAGGGACCCTAAAGCCCACCCAGTGCCACCCTGCCATGGCAGGGACACCTCCCACTGTCCCAGGTGCTCCCAGCCCCAGTGCCCAGCCTGGCCTTGGGCACTGCCAGGGATCCAGGGGCAGCCCCAGCTGCTCTGGGCACCTGTGCCAGGGCTGCCCACCCTGCCAGGGGAACAATTCCTGCCTGAATTGTTCCATCCTCCATCTAAAAGAAACCAACACCCTCCAGCCCTCCTTCACTCAAACAACAGCATTCCTGGTCCCACATTGCCCCAGCAGGAGCAGGGGAAGGATGAGTTCCTTACCTGTGCATTTCCTGTCCGTGTCCTCCTTCTTGGAGCCAGTGATGGTCAGCTTGCAGTTGAAGTTCTCCTCCCAGTACTCTGCAAACCACACGTTCCTCCTGTTGTTCTCCAGGGTGCGAGAGGTGAAATAGGTGTCAAAGCCTGCAGGAGGAGAGGGCAGGGCTGAGTCCTGCCTGCTCTGCACTGGGGAGCTGCAGCCTGGCCACAGGCACTGCCCTCGTGCCTCCCTCTGCAGCCAGCACATGGCTCTGTCCCTGTCAGGTCACCGTGGGAAGAGAGAAAATCCCTGTTTCCTCACCAGCTGCATCCTGCAGGAAAATGACTCTAACTACCAGGTACAAAACTGGGCAAGACAAATGTAAAACAGATCAATATTAAAATAAGTTATAAAGAAAAAGCATGGACTAGAGATGTACCAATAAGGAGTGGAAATAGATGATGTGGTACAGCTGATATTGGGCTGAGCTCGACACTAATTTTGTCCTTGGCCTGCCCAGACTTCCAGAGGAGGCGTCTCCATCTCACAGGCTGTCAGCAGCACCTCTGTGCACACAGAGCCCCACTGGAACAGCAGCCAGCACCACCCTTCCACAGCCTTCACACCCTGGTCCTGTCCCACTGCACTCTGGGTTTTCCCTGGCAAACAAGATTTGCATGGGCACAGATAAACCAGTGCCTGTCTGTGTGCTCACACACGAAGCCTTCTGCTGTTCCATGTCTTCTGTCCCTGTAGCTGGCAGCAGCTGTGCCCTCTCCTCTGCTCAGAAGGAGCAGTGGCACAGCCCAGAGCTCCTGGCACAGAGCAGGGCAGGTTTGTCACCTGTGCTCCAGAGGAGCCATGAACAGGTGCTGCTGTCCCACCCTGCAGCCCTGTCACAGCTCTGGCACCCCAAGCCCTGCTGGTTCCCAAGGCCTTCCAAAGCCAGCTGTCCCTCTGGAGCTGTGTGCCTGTTCTCCAGGGAGCTGTGTCAGTCCCTCCAGGGGCAGATCCCACTGTGCTGGCTCACCTGGCTGTGGCTGCAGTGGGCAGCAGCAGAGCTCTGCCTGCACCCAGAGCCACTGCTCCTCAGGGGACCTTGCAGCCTGCAAGCCCAGCTCCAGCCCAGCACAAGAAGAGCTTCTTCTTTTACCAAGGAAGTTGTGGAGGGATTCAAATACCCAAATCCGAAACCTGGATGAAGCAGAGCAGGGGTGGAGAGGGCTTGAGAATGCTGGCTGTGCCCAGAGGAGCTCTGAGGGGAATGAGCTGCCAGCCTACAAGTGCAAACCCACAGGGGATGGGCATCCCAGAGGATGTTTTCCCACCCCTGGGCACTCCAGCAGAGGAGGGTGCCAGGATGGGAGCAATGAGCTCTCACAGCCCGAGCCACCCCTGCTGCTGCAGCAGCCCAGGGCTCTGCAGTCAGAAAGGGCTGCAGGTACCCAGGATACAAAGGTTCCATGGAAAGGGAACCTGCCTGGCACTGCAGCCAAGGGTTCCCTGCTGCAGTAGGTGGGGAGAGCATCGCAGGCTGGCACAGCACAGGGTGGAGCAGAGGCTAAGGAAAACCATCTGGCACGGTGAAATTAGCACCACAGTCCTTCCACCAGGGACAAAAATAGCACAAAGCCAGCTGTTTTCAAATTGGAAAGGAGACTGGGAATGGGGTCAATCCCTGTCCTCTCTGCTCTGTGCCAGTGACCCAGCTCTAACCCAGCTTTCCCAGGGCCGAGTCTGCTGCTGTCCACACATCCCCAGCTCCAAAGGCACAACCCATGGCATCTCCAAAAACCAGCCAGAAACATCAGCACTGAGGCCTCCCAGGAACAGGCTGAAAGCTAATTCAAATTTTACCTGCAGCCTCAGCAGCAAATGATGCAGTTTATTAAAACCAAAAGTAGGTCCCTCCTACAAGAGAGGCAGCAGGAGGGTGCCAAGCCCAGAGCACAGCCCCAGCCTGCAGGACTGCAAGCAACCCATGGGAAAATGCAAGAAAACCACCAAAGTGAGCTGGAGAAACCCTCAGTGCTGGGTTGCAGTTTGACTGAGTACTTGGGTGCACTCTGTGAGCTCCACACTACTTCCCAGCCCTCCACGTGGGGACTGCAGCTTGGAATGAAACCTTCCCAGAATGAAATGGACCAAAGTGCAGGAAAAGAGAGACCCTGGCATGGCAGAGACCCCCATCTCTGCCTGCTCTGTTTGTCCTGAGGCAGGGACTTCACCTGGGCCTGCCACAGATGGAGTAAATAATTGGTTAAAACTCCTTGTGACACCTGTCGTAGCTAACTAATAACAAATTAGTGATTTAGGAACATTTCTCTGGAAGGGCCAGCATAATTTCTCTACCCAAAGCATTCTGTGATTCTGTGATTACCATTTATAGGATTGAATTCCCTAATGAAAATATTCTCATGGGTGGGTCAGAAGCCAGGTTTTAGGGACATGCAACCAAAACGTTTTCCTGTAAACCTGTGTATTTTGGTTTTCCTCCTAATTAAAAGAGCATTTCAAAGGGGATATCCAGTCCTAAGATCTACAATATCCATATGGCTGGGAAAGAGCACCAATAAACCCTCCCCACGTGCCAAACTCACTGACCTCTGGGGAAAGTGCTCTATAACTTAATAATGTAAAATCAATGAGTCCTGATAAAACTGTAATAGAATTCCATATGAATTACTCTGAACCTTTACAGATTTAATAACAAATAATAACATTCCCATTGATTGGTTTAATGATCCCTTGATTCGCAGGCAGGAATATGGATCCCTATTAAAAAGGGAACATTTTTTACCTTTCTTTTCTATTGACTGGGACAAGTGGGTGAGTGACGGGTTCAGGGCTGGCCAAAGCCCTGGTCATTCCCAGGGGTCAGCCCTGGCAGCCCCCCCTCCTGCAGTGCAGGTCCTGCCAGTGCTGCTCCCACACAGCCAAGCTCCTGAGAGCCCCTCCCAGAGGCACCCCTGGCACTGCCCTCCTTCCCAGCCTGGGAGCAGGAATCTGGCATGGCTTGGGCTGGAAGGACCCTAAATCCCAGCCAGTGCCACCCCTGCCATGGCAGGGCCACCTCCCACTGTCCCAGGCTGCTCCCAGCCTGGCCTGGGACACTGCCAGGGATTATTTCACCAGCCAGGAGTGTTCCTGCACTTCCCACAGTGCTGTCCTGCAGGTCCATCTGTGCCACTGGAAATCCTGAATGCTTCTCTCATTTTAGACCCATTTTTGGAATGAACCTGACCCACAAACACTCAGGTGAACAAGGCAAACGTTCTAACCACACACCTGAGCCTGTGCTTCACCTTCCTGACCTGAGAACACACAGACAGCTCCCACACACAGTGCTGGACTGGGAGTGTGGGGCTCAGGGGCTCTGGGGATTAGATGACCCAACAAAAAATGCTGGATGCTTAAATGCAAAAGCAGGAATAATCACTTCTCACCCCTGTTCGTGACCAAGCACTGCACTGGTGTGACAAGATTTAGTGATTCCCCAATGTTCTCCATATTTCATACTTTAGCAAATTACTTTTTCAGCAAATACCTCTAAGAGATATAAATAGTTCTTTTATGAGATTTTCCAAATTACAATGAATCTCTTATTACTTCAAATCACTGTGATTTGATTAAATCATTATTTTTACACATAGAAAGATGATACTACCTAAAGGGTTCATTTATTTTCCACCATGGGATAAATACGTACACGAACTACATTGTGATGAGACAGAGGAAAAAAAGGGGAACCAAGAGGGGGGAGTGGGGGAAAGGGACAGGATCCCAAAGCCTGGGGAGGAGTTGGGCCAGCCCAGGTGAGGGACAGGTGCAGCACCACCAGGAATGCTCAGCAGAGCCTCTCGATTGCCAGCCAGGAAATAAACCCTGCTGGAAATAAACCCTGCACTCCAAACCCCAAATGATGGATTTCTAATGGGCCCCTTCCTCTCTGCCTCCCTGGGATGCCATTCCCTGGCTGGGCAGGGCTCAGCTCCCTGCCACTGCTGGGAATTGTTCCTGCTCAGCAGGCCAGGCCAGGCTGGGGCTCTGCCACGGGCAGGGGCACCTCGGGGACTGAGGGAGCTGCATTTGTCACCAGGAGGGTCAGGAGCACACCAGGGACAGGGACAGGAGCCTGGCAGCAGGGGTTTGTCACCAGGAGGGTCAGGAGCACACCAGGGACAGGGATGGGCAGCAGGAGACGGGCAGGGGCAGCCAGGAAAAGCAGATTTTCCCCCTGTGCAATCGAGGTGAAGTCAGGGGATCCAGTGCTGGGCTGGCACCAGCAGCAGCCAAGGGAAGCCCCCAGCACCCCCAGCAAGAGTGGCCTGGGAGTCCCAGGTGCCACCAGCACCAACAGCAGGAGTTTAGAGGGACTTGTGTCACCTCTGGTTGCCATTTCACCAGCACACGCTGCAAACCAGCCCCTCCATGCGTCACAAGGGACTTCAGGGGCTCAGGGCTTATTTAATAAGGAAAATCATTAAGCCTAATTAAACCACAAAATTATTGACCCACTGCATTTACCATGTGCTTTGAGTACTCTCATTGTCAGCCCAGGTGAGAGCAAATCCAACATATTGACCCAATTTCACTGGAGCAGGGATTTGATCACTTTATGATATTTTTATTCTTCTATTTAGTCCCAAGGATGTCCACGCTACTGACAGCCAGTTATTTACCCACACAGTAAATCATCACCTGCTATAATTATTGATGCCAAATGAGCTGAAAGCAGCTACTCAAACACTTTTCCAATTTTCCTAGCATTTAACCCAAAGCAGTTTCATTTACTGGCATTAAATCCAGGATAAAAGCATTAGGTGGGGAATGACAGCATCAATTTTAGGACAGCAAGTGTCTCTGCAGATTTTATGCTGCTGCCCAGCCACACACTATGGGGTGGTATTAACACAGTCTACAGATATTTTTTTGACCTTTTTGCTCGGTAAAAAGGCCATAAAATAAATGATTTCATTAACTTCCATCATGCAATGAAAGTGCTTTGCAGCTGTTTTCGTTTTCAATAATTGCAGACTATAACTGTGTGAAAGGGTTCTTTAGGTGGTGTCACATTTGACTTTTTATATCCGTGACATAAATCACGAACAGAGGAAATTCCACTCGGGGCAGAGCTGGGATTTGGGGCTGTTCTTTGGGGAAATAGACAGATATTGGCTGAGTGTCCTCGTTACCAGGGTCCAGAATGACCCAGCTGCAGTGGGATCCTGAGCCAGGTGCTGGCTGAGGCAGCCCTGGCAGGGAAGGTTCTGCACAAGGTGTTCCTATTCATTATCCTACATCTCACAGCCTCAGGCACCCCTCACTCCCTGGGAGCTCCCTGTGCACAGCACCAGCAGCACAAGCCCTGAATTTGTCTCTCTGTTTCCATTTCCATTTCCAGCTCAGCTGGGGGGTTCCCCTGCTGCAGCAGGGCTGGGCTCAGCCTGGGCTCAGCCCCAGGATCCTCCTGCAGCACAGAGCACAGAGCACAGATCCACACCGAGAGCTGCCACGCTCTGGGAGCCCCAAAACCCACCCAGAGTCTGCATTTCAGCCCAGGGGCACTTCCCAGGCTGGCACAGGTAGGCACTCACCTGGGCTGGGTGCACAGCTCAGCTCCACCTCTGCCTCCAAGGGCTCCTGCTGCAGGAATGGACAATGCCTGGGGACTGCAGGAATGGACAGTGCCTGGGGACTGCAGGAATGGACAGTGCCTGGGGACTGCAGGAATGGACAGTGCCTGGGGATTGCAGGAGTGGACAATTCCTGGGGATTGCAGGAGTGAACAATTCCTGGGGATTACAGGAATGGACAGTGCCTGGGGACTGCAGGAATGGACAATGCCTGGGGACTGCAGGAATGGACAATGCCTGGGGACTGCAGGAATGGACAATTCCTGGGGACTGCAGGGAGCAGAGTGCCAGCCAAGGGACAATCACTGCCCAGCCCAGGGCAGGGGCTGCCTGCTGCAACCGTGGGCACCACAGCCACGCCAGGCAGCTCTAGCAACACCTCCTGGAGCAGAAACCTGCCAGGAATTCCTCCTTTCCTGCTGCCCACCTGCTGGAAATTGGTAATTTGTTTTTCCAGGACCTTTATCTGTGAAAAAAAAATCCTTTTCCTCACACCTGAAGATAGGCTGAAAGCTGTTTATCAAATACCAGAGCAGCTGTGGCTGCCCCTGGATCCCTGGCAGTGCCCAGGCCAGGCTGGACAGAGCTGGGAGCAGCCTGGGACAGTGGGAGGTGTCCCTGCCATGGCAGGGGTGGCACTGGCTGGGATTTAAGGTCCCTCCCAACCTCCAACTGGATGTTTCTTCCCACGTTTCCCAAGTTGCAGCTTCCCAGTCTCTCCCAGCAGCTGCTCCACAGATGGCCTGTTCCATGTGAATAATGCAGAGCAGCAAAAGCTGAGATGCAGGAGGTCAGAATGCAGAACATGAGAGTGCTTCTCTCCCTGCTCAGCAGCCACTGACTAAATGCTCAAGCCTCTCCTTAAAAGCAGTTAAACTCCAGTCACTCACTGCATAATTTAAATCAGGGTGAAAATACAGAAATCCCTCTCTGCTGGGATGCAGAGGCTTCAGCAGCTCCTGGAGACACTCAACAGGTTAAAATTGTGATAAAGAATTATAATAAAGTGAAATGCAAGGGGCTGCTCTGCCCAGCCTGGCTGCACTGAGCCCTTCAGAGTTAAAATCATAATAAAGAGTTATCATAAAATGAAAATGCAAGGGGCTGCTCTGCCCAGCCTGGCTGCACTGAGCCTTTCCCACCCAGAGCTGATTTCCTCCCTGTCCCTGTCCCTGTCCCTGTCCCTGGCTGCAGTGTTTCCATGTCAACAGCAGCAAGTGCAGAGTGTCCCCAGCTCTGTGCAGCCTGGCCTGTGAGTGCCAGCTGAGCCCCAGGCAGAGCCCCCCAGCACAGCCAGCTCCACTGCTGGGGACACAACAGCTCTGTCAGGGCTGCCCCGGGGTGCCCTGTCCTGGCAGCAGGGCACAGCTGGCACAGGGGCTCACTGCAGGCACTGCCAGCCTCACTGCACATTCCCCTGCAGACAGACATGCCCAAGGAAATAGGAAGGGACCCCAAAGCCCACCCAGTGCCACCCCTGCCATGGCAGGGACACCTTCCCCTGTCCCAGGCTGCTCCAGCCCCAGTGCCCAGCCTGGCCTTGGGCACTGCCAGGGATCCAGGGGCAGCCCCAGCTGCTCTGGGCACCCTGTGCCAGGCCTGCCCACCCTGCCAGGGAACAATTCCTAATTCCCAATATCCCATCTGAACCTCCCCTCCTCCTCCACTTGTCCAGTCACCCCCTGCTCCTGTGAAAATCCCTCCCCAGCCTTCTTGCACCCCTCCAGGTAAAGGAAGGGGCTCTAAGATCTCCCCAGAGCTTTCTCTTCCCTCTGAGCAACCTCAGCTCGCTCAAAATAGAACCCAGCCCCCTCATCACATCCTTCCCTGTTCTCCTTAGGTCCTTTTACAAAACAGAAGTTCCTTGCTGTTTGCCAGCTGATTCCCTGCCTCCAGGCAGCCTGAACAATGCTGGAGCGTGCAGGGAGGTGAGCAGAGGGAGGCAATTGCTGTTCTCCCCCTCCTCCCCAGCCTGTGCTCAGCTCAGCCTCTCAGCCCAGCTCCCACATCAAACACCAGCCACAGCAGCTGCTCACACCTGGGCAGGCACAGCAGGGAAAACAGGGGGGCTTTCTGGGGCTGGCAAACGTGGAGCCCTCCCCAGGCTGCCCCAAGGCCAGGGGCCCTGCAGAGAACACCCACAGCACCCCAGGGCTCCTCCTGGCCACCCCCTGCACCCCGGGAAAGCCAACCCCATTCCCAAGTCACTGAAGTACTTCAGGAGCAGAGCACCCCCTTGGCACCCATCCCTCATCCTCCCCCACCACGACTGTCCCTGCAGGGCTGTCCCCCCCAGCAGCCCCTCTGGGGTCCTGTGGCCAGTTCCTGGCTCGGGGGTCCCCTCAGCAGGGCCCTGGAGCCCACCCCGAGGATTTCCAGGGGGATCAGCAGCTGCTGAGGGGAGGCTGAGCCAGGGCTGCCCTGGCAGAGCCAGCCAGGCCTGGCCCTGTCACAGGTGCTGGGGAGAGATGCCTGGGGCTGCCTGAATGTAAGGAAACTTTCACGGGGCTCTCAAGTTACAAGATAATTTGTATTCCCCTCTCTTCACACCAACACATTAACCAAATACATTATTTCCATAATGAGGAGATGAACATCTGTGTGGCTTCCCAAAATTTCAAGTGGCAATACTCGAGACAAGTATTCCCTCTTTGGGACTGACACATCAGCATTTCAAATAACTGCCACAACTAAAAATATCATTTAAATTCCAAGGAGGTCAAAGACAGTTCAGGTGTGGTTTAGATTTCAGGTTTTTTAGGTAAAGCAAACCAATTTGATTCCACGAAATTAAGTCGCTGCAGTGTTGTACTAAATCATTTGTACTTGGCCCTGGGTAAGTGGGGAGCTCAGTGCAAGCTTTGCCAGGAGTGGGAAAGTCAAGCAAACACCTGAAGCAGGGTTGTGTCACTGAAAGCTGCTGGGAGAGAGCCCAGAGCTCTGGGCCAGGCCCCCGTGGCAGCAGAGCAGCCCCAGCTCTGGTGGCTTCACCTACTCCTGGCTTTGGTGCAATAAACCTGCCCAAAGCCCCCAAAAAACCAACTCATCCTGTTAGATCTGGAATGTTCTCCTTTGGAAATCCATGCTCTGGGAAGCAGTAATTACACAGAAACAGAAAAGCAAAGGTGGAAATGAAGATGAGAAGGATTTCTCCTTCCCATCTGGACTCCATCCTCCGTGCCTTGACAAGGGGGCTGAGGGCTCCTGGGCACAGGTGGCCACTGTGGGCACCCAGAGGAAAGAAACTGGAGAGGAATCAGCAGGGACAGCCTGGCTTCCCTCCAGGGAGCTCAGGGAGGTGGCACTGTGGGGACCAGTCAAGTGTCACCCCCTGCTCAGCCACAGAGGAGCTGGGGCTGTACCTGTGCCATGCAGGTGCTCCTGAGCACTGTGGCAGCACAACAGGGGCTCTAATTAGGCCTCATCATTATTCACAAGCAATTACCCCATCCTTCTTTCAGCAATAACCAGTTTGAGCCCCTGACTCACTTCCTTCCCAGCAGTTCTGACAGAATTACCTCTGGAAGGTGGCACACACCAGGAGCAGCCGTGCCGAGCCCCACGGAGCTGGGGAGCCCTCTCAGGGGGGTTTCTTGGCCTTTTCTCCTGCTGCACCTTTCTGTATTGCATTGGTGCAGCCTTCAGCTTGCCTGGCCCTTCACGAGGTGTGCTGAATCACCTCCTCAGCTGTGTGCTGACACAAGGAAATAAACAGGTGCAGAAGCTGTGAGTGTGAGGCTCCATCAGGGCTGGGTCAGCACAACCAAGGGAATTCCCTTCGGATGGACAGCGCCATGCCAGGGAAATAAAGCTCTGCTTCCAGGCCTGTCCCTTCAGCTGCACACAGCAGGGTTTCCCTGGGCAGCTCCCAGCACCTGCACTTCCAGCTGGGACACAGGGGCTGAGTGTGGGCAGCCAGCCCTTGGATCTGCTGGGACACAGGGGCTGAGTGTGGGCAGCCAGCCCAGCCCAGCCCAGCCCATGGATGTGCTGCTGGGACACAGGGGCTGAGTGTGGGCAGCCAGCCCAGCCCAGCCCAGCCCAGCCCAGCCCAGCCCAGCCCATGGATGTGCTGCTGCTCCCTGTCCCGAGGAGCCAGCCCAGGGGGCTGCACGGGGCAGCTCTTCCCAAATCCCTCTCCATCCCTCTGCTGTCGTGCAGGGAGTCAGCAGAACAGAAACACCTCCTGAACAGACCTGCAAGCCCAGCAGGAGTGAAGTGGGCACTTCTGCATTCATTGTATCATCTTTAAGGAAATGATGTGCATTATTCTGAGCATTATTTCCTAAACTGTTCCTTTCCAAAGCCTATAATCAGGGAGGCATTAACAATACAGACTGGAAGACAAAAACGCAGGGAAACAAACAAGGCAAGCCTTTCAAACCCCTGCTCACCTCCTAAAATGAGCCCATTTCTCTGTGTGCCTGAGCCTGCCTCCCCCAGGGGTGTCAGGAATTCCCTCCTGGTGTGCCAGGGGTGTGCCAGAGGGGCTGGAGCCTGCAGGGACCTTTGCTGGGATGCTCTGGGTGCCCATGGGGAGAGCCAGGGTGGGGGCCAGCTGCTCAGGCAGGACACAGCCACCACAAACACGGGCCACTGGTGCAGTGAAGGCACTTTTGGGGTGTGATGCAGACATTAATTAGCTCCTTGCAAACTCTGCACCCATCAGAGCCTCCAGCAGGAGAGGCCTGGGGGTCCCCTGGAGCTGCCACACACAAACAGCTTTCTAAAAATTCAGTTTTTCCTTTCTGGCTGGAAATAGCCTGCCCAAACACATCCAGCTGACAGCTCCCATGTCACATCATCCAGAGGAAAACTGGTCCTGAGGAGCTGCAGTTCAGGGTACCCCAAAAGCTCTGATCCATCTGCAGGGTGATCAAGAGCTGGCTGTTCTGGGGGATGATCCCACGTGGACATGTCTGCATGAGCTCATCCCCCTCTCAGCACTCCCACACCACCTCCAGGTCCTGGAATCCCCCTGGAATGAAAGGGAAGGTGCCAGCAAAGCCCGGGGAGCAGTGCCCACCCCACAGAGCTAGGACACAAAGCCCACACCTCGAGCAGCAGCTGGCTCCCAGAGAGCTCCTGCTTCTGGCAGTGCCAGCCCTGCTGGGGCTGCCTGAGCAGCTCATTGCATTTCAAGGGGCCCCAGAGAAAGCTCCTAAATCTCTGTTTTACAGCAGTTCTTTATGGTCCAATTAGAGCTTCCCACCCCATTTCTGTGCTGGGAAGCAGCAGCAGCATTTGGTTCCAGCCCCATTTGGGACAGGATTTCTCATTAATGCCCTGCTGGTTATGGGCTGTGTCCTGCGCTGAGCAGTGGCAGATAATTCTCTCCAATCCTCTAAAACCTTCACCCCCTCCAAAGCCCGGGGGAACTCAGGAGCTGAGCCCCCCAGAGCAGCCAGGGGGCACCACCCCAGCCAACATTTCAGAGACATTTACCTGCACCACAGCCCTGCCCTGTCCCCTGCCCTGCCAGCCTGGAGGGGACAAGAGGGACAGAGCCCAGAGCTGGAGCCCCTCAGCAGAGGGGGAGGGAAAACAGCTCAGGGGGCTGAGAGGAGGATTCAGGGCAGGTTCAGGGGGGAGTCAGCAATTCTGGGGTGATGGGCCAAGGCACTGATGGTCTGAGCTACACCTCTTGTGCCTTTTCCCTCGGGACTGGGGTCCCCTCTGGCTTTTGGTGTTCCTGGGCTCTGCTCCAGCCAGGCTGCAGCCCCACAGCCCCCACAGAACAAAGCCCTGGAGCCACATCTTTCCATCCCAGCTCCTCTCCAAAGCACATGGCTCACGCCCCAGGGACACAGAAAAAGCTGGAGAACAACAGAGAACTGGAAAATAGCCTGCACCAGGCTGTAAACAAACAGAAAAAATCCAAAGGGAAGTATTTTACAAGTATTATTATGCAATAAACACTGGCCTCCTGCTCCCCTGAGGGAGAGGCAGGAAGGGCTGTGGGCAGCACATCATTCCCAGGGAATATTCCAGGGAAAAATGAACCCTGAGCTCCTTCTCTTTGGCACTCAGGGGCTGTGAAGGTAAAACACTTCAGAGCCCTAAACAAGGAGAGAATTTCATTCTCAGTTTTGCTTAAGTCACCACTCTTTCATTGTTTTTTCTGAAGTTCATAGTGCCCAAATAAAAAAGGAGCAAACCAGCTCTTGTTGGAAATGAAAACAAAACGGGATTTGCCATCTCTTTGGAAGACAAACAACTGAAAATTCCAGGGACAGTTTTGTTGGTTTGCAGTGCTTGCAGTTTTTAATTTTTTAAATATACAGGCTCATTCCTGTGCTGGATTTGAGCTATCCCTCAACCTTCTTGCCCAGAGTTTCACAAACTCCATCCTCAGCCTCTGGAATTGAACCATTAATCTGAAATCCATTTGAATCCCACTGTTCAGCTGCATCAATTCTGAGCTCAGACAGTAAGGACTGCTTTTCTCCAAATCAGCAAAGCTTTTGCCAGACTTTCTAAATAATTCAGCTCAAATCTCTGTACTATCCTCCGTGTTCCTCCTCCAGCTGCTCCCCTCCTTGGGCCCATCTCCCTGGGAGCTGCAGGCAGAGCACACACTCCTGAGGAAGGGCAGGAAGAGCCTTCCAAAGGAAAACACGAGAGGAAAGCTCAGAGCTCTGGAGTGCTCGGTCTAACACTGACTGCAACAGCCAGGACCTGCCCAGGCCGATAAACCTGCAGAGCAAAGGGGCAGGAGCCAGGGGAGGAAGAGCTGAGCACATCCCTCACTGCTGAGGTTAAGAGGAAAACAATTTCTGGGACTCAGGATCAGGCTTGGGAATCTCCTCAGGTGTCAGGAGGGCCCAGCACAGAGCACCAAGGAGCAGGTACAGCATCCTGCTGCCACAGCTGCTCTATGAACAAACAAACAAACAATCAAACAAACACATGCTATCTCCTCTTTTTCCTCTGAAAGCCCCTCCAAGCCTGTCAAGTCGCCTGTACCTGGCTGGGCTGGCACTGGAGCGTGCTCCCAACTTGCCAAGGAGTGATTCCTCTTTCATGTGCACTTCTCTGGCTCACTGTCTACTGCAATTATGCAAATAAAATGCAACTTTATCCTTTCAGCATAATTACATCAAACACAATCAGGCTATATTAAGACTGACTTAAGATGAATGAATTCAGTTCATCTAATGATTTCCTAAATCCCCCCCATGGGACTGTGGCAAAGAAAATTCTGTCCCAAGAGTGACATCAAGTACCAAGACAAATAACTGTGGATCTGGGGCCTCATCCTACAAAAAGCCAAACACTGTAGGCCCCCTCTGGAGTCACAGGCTGCTGGGATATCCTCACTGTCAGAAAAGCAGGACCATCAGCTGGTACCTGTGTGCAGAGGTGTAAAACCACAGCACACCTGCACTTCACACCTGTGTTTTGAACTGAAGTCACCGCTGGGGGTGAAGAATAATTTGAACAATGCTTTTTTTTTCTGTACAATGAGTGTTTCAGTGATGACCCACGTGAGCAGCAGCTCTGCAGACAAACCCTGCTAATCCCAAGTGTGCCATGCACCCTTGAGCTGGCAGGCACACCCACTTGCAGAGCAGCTGAAGGCTCCCTGGCTGATCAGCCAGACATTATTCCCTTTGCTGTGGCACAGGCAGTGTCAATATTCAGGTCAAGGCACGTGAGCTGCAGTGCTCTCTCTGCTTCCAGCAAGGTTTCTTAGGCACCTTCTTCCAACATATTCCAAATACCACTTAAGACAACGATAAAAGGAAAGGGGAAAAAAGAAGAGATGCTGTTGAGGAGTAAAACAAGGGCAACCCCCTCCTTCATGACTCTGACACAGAGTTCTCACTAAATGCAGTGGGAATTGAGCTGTGGCCCTGCCCTGGAGCCCTGGGATGCTGCGTGGAAGGAGCTGGGCTGGGCTCTGCTCAGGGCACTGAGCTCCAGCCTGCTCCTGCAGCTTGGTTCCTTCCACTGGCAGGGAAAACCAAGGTGCTTTATTTCTTTTATTTTATGCCCTCATCAAAAGCAGTGTGTTGCTGAATTTTAGGAAGCAGATGTTCATTTCTGGATGATGAAAGAATGACATTAAAATGTCCAATTCCTTTCTCTGGGTCTTGTGGCCAAATGAAATTCAAAGAACAGAAAGGAAACCAGAACAAGCTCCAGCAGCCTGGGCACGAGGAAGGCAGCAATCCAGAGGGATCAGGGCCTCCCTGGGCATGGAAACACCAAAGCCTGGGGGGTCCTGACACATCCCCTGGCTGTTCTCCTGGGGAATGGGACAGAAATGGGATCAGCCCGAAAGGGGAACGCGGGAGCTGAACTGCTCCAGCGGCACCGGGACGAGCTCTGCCCCCTGAACTGCCCCTGCAGCCCCTGCCAGCAGGAGCAGGTGGCACATCCAGATGGCATTCAGGGACAGCTGGATGGGGCTGGGAAGGGCAGGAACCAGCCCGAGCCCCTGCAGCGGCCAGGGACAGGCAGGAGCCCTCTGCTCTGCACGGGGACACCGCGCCCTGCCTCCCTCCCCCGGCACAGCCCCGCTCTGCCCGAGGCTTTTCCTCCCCAGGAAGGAACACACAGACCCCAAAATGTGTGTCTGCTCCTGAAGGACACCTCAGGTACGGAGATTTGTAGGCAAAATATAATTTAGGCACCACAGTAATCCCCCAGCCTGTGTGGCTACGAGTGCAAAATGCACCCAGGCTGTGTCAGGCTCTTCTCCCCTGAACGAGGAGATATTTGCAGGCTCAATAAACACAATTTTTTGCTGATATTCACTGATATTCATACCTCTAATTTAACTGACTTTCTACACCTGAACTCTCCCACTCTGCCATCCTCACTCATTGTGCCCAAAACCCCCTCGTGCTTCCCATGAGGGGTTTAATGTGTAACATAAAAGGAGAATATTTTAAAACAAACAAACGTGGGAAGTTTTTGTTTCTGTGTACTGTTGACAGAATTTTCGTTTCTATGTCAGAAACCCTCAGGGATGAATACAGACAGTGTGAAAAGCTTATTAAAATATCCTGCTTTTCAGAAACAAACCACTTCATTGTCTGTCAACTTTCTGTATTTACGGAGAAATAACATCCAAGAGTGCCTCGGGGGGCTAAAAATGTAAAAGAATGAAGCAGATGATCTACCTGAGAGGAATAACTGATGAGCAGGGAGTGCAGGCACAGGAAAAATGCAAATATTTGGTTTTCCAGGGAGTGAAGACACCAGAACCCATTTTAATGTGGGCAGCTGTTTGAGAACTGGGCCAGCAGAGGAGTTGGGTTTCTCTGCTCAGTGCCTCTCCTGGAAACAACTTTTCCTCCATGTTCCAGAGAACACAGACTCTGACCAACCTCGCTGGTGCCCAGAGGAAGCCATGTGGATGCTAAAGCATCTTCACCCACAGGTGAAGGGTTTAAACAGGATTAACAAGCTGAGGTGAGATCAGACAACAAACCCTTCCGAGCACAAAGGAACATTGAGAAAGAAAGGGATTCAGCAAAACAAGTTTCCCAAAATTCGCCGTACACACGCATCCGTGCAAGTGTGGGTATTTCTGAAGTGCACAAGCAATATGGATAAATGTAGTGCTTGATCTGAAATAAAAGTTAAGCTGCGTTTAAATGGAAACCACTGATTGAAAAATGAAGTTTTAGTCCTTCAGTAGAAAACTTCTCCTGTGCTTCAGAGAGGAGACCCGGGTTGCCCAGGAAGCTCCCTCCCCTGCACGCACACGAGAGGTTCAGACCAGCCGGGCTTTTCTTTCCTGTCACACCCTCCCTCTGAAGCTCTGACACCAGGGCTCTGACAAGCAGCTGCTGGCAGCTCCTGTTTCCATCTGAGGACATTCAGGGAGACATCAGGAGGTGGAGATGCATTCCAGGTGCTGCCACCGTGTGTGCCCACAGGTTCATCCCAGACCCTGGGGAGGACAGCCAGGAGCAGGAGCAGGGGGGGACAGGCTCTTACCCTCGATGGTGGCTCTCTTGGGCAGGATGGTGATGGCTCCCTCGGCCACGTCCTCCTGCTGCAGCAGCGGGCTCACCTTGGAGCCCCACGTGTCCGAGCCCACCCACAGGAAATGTCCCACCTGATCCGCCCTCTTGGCGGCCGCCAGGATCTGCCTGTGGAGAGGAACGTTCGGTTTGCAAGGGGCTCTCACTGACACGTGGAGCTGCTCTGGCAATGCACAGTGGCATCAGTGGGCTCAGAGGGCTCTTCCAGCCTGAGTGAGGCTGTGATGAGGAGGAACAGCACATTGCTGAACTCTCTGAACACTCTGTATCGCCAGGGCTCTGGGCAGCCTGGGCCAGGAAGGATGGAACTGGATGATCTCCAAAGGTCCTTCCCAGCCCAAACCATCCATGCAGCACCAGTGGGACTTCTCTTTAAATTCACCCTGTATCCCACGACTGAATTATTGATTCCACCGAAACTTAGAGTTTTTCCATTGACTTTACTGAAACTTTTCCCTAAATTCTTTTTGTCTCGTTTTGTGGGACCAGGCCTCCCAGCAACTGATGATTCCATCACAATTTTAAACTAATTTCAAATTCTGGGCCCAGAATACGCAAGTGAGTAATGAAATATAAAATATTCTTTGTGTTATTTTATGAGCCCATTCCATGTGGTTTAACCTTGAGCATCCAAGTCCCTTTATCACTATTAACTTTCATTTGCCATAAAATAGACCGAATTAATGAATTACACCAAGTAGAAGGAGCCTGGAGAGCGGGGCGTGTTCGTAGTTCCTCTGAGAGGAAAGGGCAGCTCTGCCACCCCACACGAGTAACCCCGTGCCAGGACAAGCTCCCAGGTCCTGGTCCCCATTCTCCGTGAGCCAGGCAGCAGCAGCCTCGTGCCTGCTGCTTCCCCACCTTCCCAGCTCCACATATCCCCAGGTGGCTCCCAGCACAGGCCTTTCCCTGGCTCTCCCTGCCCAGCAGAGCCCGGGGATGGCACCAAGGCTTGCCTGATGTCCTCGTCGTTGGCGAAGATGACGATGGCCCTGGCGTTGGGCGTCTCCAGCAGCTGCCGGATGATCCTGTCGAAGTCGATGCTCTTGTCCTTGCGGTCCTGGGGGATCTTCAGGGACTGGGCGATGCAGAGCCCACCTGTGCCAGAGAGCAGAGCACAAAGGGGCCTTCAGAGGAGGACAGGGGAACGGCAGAGAGCCCAGCACAGGCAGCGGGGAAGGCACGGCCCAGAGGGGAGGAACTCTCCCGTGGATCGCTGCCCTTCCGGCATCCACGGCCAGATCCCGAGGGATCCCTGCAATTCCTGCTCTGACAGCACAGCCTGCGTGGCTGGAGGGTCAGGGATTACACAGGCTGTGCCCAACCCACTGCAGAACAGCACAATAAGCAAAGAAATGGGCAGTGGAAGGATGAAAAGGAGAGGAATTAAAACAGGAAACAACAGCAGCCTGAACGAGCCTAAACTGATGAATAAACCCCCAAAACAACAGGCTGAGAGGCAGAAGGTACTGACAGTGTATTGGGAAGGGTTTATCTCAGTGAAGGGCTGAGATTCTTTCTGATTTTGCAACTTGAGGGCTACTGGGGAAAATGCTGCCACTGGAATGACTTACCTGGAATAGGAACAGCCACAGATGAGATATTGGCAAAACCCACACTGTGCAAGAAAATCCCTATTGATTCAAGTGCCCACCACCAAACAGGATGGAGAGACACAAAGAGTGAAACCTCAAGATACAGTCTGCGAAAGGGACTTCTCATAAACACCCAGAGAACACAGCAAAGAGCATCAGCACAGCCACAGGTACCTACAGCCACACCAAAAACACCCACTTTTAGCACAGTTCCCGTATTACAGCTGTCTAGTTTGTTTTAGAAAAAAAAAAAAAAAAAAAAATCCCATCTCCCCTGACATTCTGGTTGTTGCTGGCAGATGAAAACACAACTTTTGCCTTAATTATTTTGTTTCTCAGCAGTAATCACTTTCATCTTTTGCTGCATCTTTGATACCAACCTGCTCACCATAGCGCACAGTGCGTTAATTAATAACGTATCAGAGCTCTTAATAAAAACCAGCAGTGGGGATGAGTTAATTAAAAGGCAGCAGGACAAGGCAGAGATTCACAGATAGGCTTTAAAACCCAGATTTAAAAGTCCTGGTAATTGAAGCACTGGAGAAGGTGTTGGAGGGTGAAGGACCTGGAGAAAGAGGAGGAGGAGGAGGCTCAAGCCCCGGAGCATCCTCCTCATCCCAGGGCAAAGCAAACCCTGAGAGAACCACGAGACAGCTGGGAAAACCAAACTCCTGCTAGGAAATGGTGAAATCCAGCTCCTGTGCCCATCCCTGAGCCCCTCACAAAGCAGGTCAGCTCGCTTTCCCTGAGTTTTACAGAGGGAAGCTGAGCTGCAGCTGCCTGAAGTTGAAGGAGCTCTGCTGGGCTGGCTGCTCCAAAGGGAAAACCATTGTTTCAGTGGGGAAAATGAAACAGTGAACAGGAAAGGCTGGGGGAGAATAAAGGAGAATAATAACCCCCAAGTTTTTCTCTGACTCACATAAAACATTTAATTTTGTTTCGCAATTATCACGACCTGCACTTTCTGCAACCTTTTTTTTCCCCTTCAAAAGCAAACAATACTGAGTTTTAAAAATAAACTTCATTTTGAATGAAGATTGAGAGTCTCACTGCCAGCGAGTTCAGAAATCTGAACAGTTTTACATGCTCTTTCTATTTTCCCCAGTCAAAATTAGACAGAATGAACCCAAGGCCACGAGCAGTGTTCTCCAGCTTTCCCAAAATGTCCTACTTGGCAGGGATCACACAGGCAGTGGGAGAGCTTTCCCAAAAGGAGCAGATGCCATGGTGCCCTGCTAGCCTTGGCACCACCTCTGCTCACAGGAATCACGGATAGATGGCAAGGAGGAATTACAGATAAATGGCAAATATCAGCAAAAAAAACCTCTGTCACCCCTTGGCAAGCAGAGTGCACAGGGAATTGGGTGTCTGTTGTCCAAAGGGCACAGTGGAATAAGTTCAGCTTTCAGATCCTCATCCCACATTCCACCACCACAGGAAACATGTGCACAGTTATTGAAACTGTCAGGTTAATTCACAGCACTTCCGAGGGAAAAGCCTCTGAGGGAATTAGGTGGTAAAAACATGAAAGTTGCAAATTCAGGATCTTGTCATAGGATTCCTGCAGTGATTCATTACTCCTGGTGGCCTGGAGAAGTGACAAATGCTCCAAGCAGCACAAAGTGCCTGGCAATGGATGAGAGCCTGGAGCCAGAGACACCCTGGGATGAGCAGGGGCTGCTGTGACACACCCAGAGCAGCAGGGGCTGGCAGCCCCTGGGTCCCTGGGGGTGTCCAAGGCCAGCCTGGACAGGCCTGGAGCACCCTGGCACACTGGGAGGTGTCCCACCACGGCAGGAAGTGTGGAACAAGGAGATCCTTAGGGTGCCTCCCAACCCAAACCATCATGGATGGGATTTGTGGATCCCACACCATGAACCAACCAACGCTCAGGCTGCTGGGATAAAGGGTCCATACTTGGGGCCCATCCACCCAGGATGGTCACCCATCACTGCCCTGGGTGGGTCACCCATCACTGCACTGGGTGGGTCACCCATCACTGCACAGGGTGAGATCCATGGCACGAGCCCTCTGAGGGATGAGCTCGTGATGGTTTGTCCCTGGGTATGGCAGTGCTGTGTCAGAGCCTGGCACGGAGGTCAGGGGGCAGCCAGGACCCAAACCAGCAGGGAGCACACGGGCTGGGGACAGCAGAGCCTGAGCAGTGCCCTGAGCTGTGCCCTGAGCCATGTCCTGGCTGCTCCTGCCAGCCCTGATCCATGTCCTGGCTGCTCCTGAGCCATAGCCTGGCTGCTCCTGCCATCCCTGAGCCATGCCCTGAGTCATGCCCTGGCTGCTCCTGCCATCCCTGAGCCATGCCCTGGCTGCTCCTGCCCCCTGAGCCATGTCCTGGCTGCTCCTGAGCCATGCCCTGTCTGCTCCTGCCATCCCTGAGCCATGCCCTGGCTGCTCCTGCCAGCCCTGAGCCGTGTCCTAGCTCCTCCTGAGCCATGTCCTGGCTGCTCCTGAGCCATGCCCTGGCTGTTCCTGAGCCGTGCCCTGGCTGCTCCTGCCATCCCTGAACCACGTCCTGGCTGTTCCTGAGCCACATCCTGGCTGCTCCTGCCCCCGAGCCGTGCCCTGGCAGGCAGGGCCCCGAGGGCTCTCTGCAGGCCCCCAGCAGGCAGTGCTGGCTTTGGGGTGCCAGAGCTGGCAGTGCAGAGCTGCTCCAGTAGCCATGGATACCCATGGCTGGCTGCTATTTGGGCTCTGCCACAACACTGAGTACATTATTCTGCTTCCCTGAAATTCTCCAGGAGCTGTTTTTCTTATCACCACTTAATTGGATTATCAGGTAGCAAAAGAGACAATTTAACCCTTTTTCAGCTGATTTATCTGCAGAGATCCCCTTTTGGGGGAAATCACTTTTGGCAACGCTGAAAACATCACGTCACAAAGTTATGTTGGTGCTGATGATTATTAAAAGGAACTCTCAATTAATTTGATTAATACGTTCCTTTAAAATTAGCAGCTGCCAAGAGCTGCCTCCTGGATGTTTATCAGAGCTCTGGGAACAGGAGGCAAAGCCCCTGGCACGGCTCAGCTGCTCCCTCACTGCACACCAGCCCAGGAAACACCCCAAAATGGAGATTTCAACCATGGTGTGTTGGGAGGGGTGAGAAAAGCTCAGGTTAAGTACAGATGCTACCAAGACTCTATAAAGTAAACAATAAAAACTAAAAGTCTCCAAGTGCTGGATCCCTCAGAGAGACCCTGCCAGGGAGCTGCTGTGGCCCCACGATGCTCCAACAGACAGGACTCCCACCACACCAGGGGAAATAAATCAATCAAACACTTCAACTGGAGTTTGGGGGAGCCAAAGGAGGGGAATTAATGAAAAGCAGGGGGAGAAATGAAATAAACCTCAAAAGCACACAGTAGGTTTTTTCCATTTCATTGTACATTTTCTATCCCACTGCTGGGTTCTGGCATTTCCTGCCATTCCCTGCATACACAATTTATGAGCTGCAATGAACTTGACTTGTAAACCTCCTGTATTCTGCAGATGAGGAACCAGTGGCAGTAACACTGCAAACGGAGTTTAAAGAAGTCAGGATTCTCCCCATGTGAAAACCTGGATAGCACAACTGAGGAGAGTTCTCTGATAAAGCAGAATCCCAAAGAACCAGAATGACAAAAGATCATTTTATAGTCCTGAAATGCAGCTGGGGCTGCACCAAATGCCTCAGCAGGGACAGAGTTGTTCAAACAACTGACACAAACCCACCAAATCCCCAAAGCCAGAGGCTGGAAATCCATCTGTGACCCACACGTGGCCCTGCTGCAGCAGCCACGTCCCAGGGAGGGGTTTAGGGCCAAGCTTTGGTTTATGTTTAACCAAAAACCAGAATGAACCCATGTTCCAGGACCTGCCATCAGCCTCACACAAGAAACAATCAGACCTTCAGGAAGTGATTCGAGTGCAGGAAGATTTCCAGTCCCACTCCCAAACCTGCAAATCCACAATAAAACAAGTGAACAAAGTGAGTCCTGGCCTGGCTGTGGAATATCCCTGTCCCATCATGGGACAAGGTGCCACCAGCGTGGGAGCTCAGCAGGGGCTGCTCTGAGCCCACCACAAGGTCCCAGGGATTTATCCAAGGGATGAGCAAAGGCTGGGATGCAGAGCCCAGGAGGTGCCCAGGGGATCTGCCCCAGCTCCAGCTCTGCCCCTTGCACCCCAAAGGAATTCCAGTCTGTGGAAGTGAGCTGAGGGACAGAGAAGCTCCTGCCATTGCAGAAATGGAAAGAAATGGATTTATTTCACTGCCCCCCAGTGAAAGCAGACGGAGGCACGTTCCGAGGGAGCTGGGCAGGGTTGGTGGGGCTGGTTCATTCTGCTGCAGCCACCCAAACCCACAGGGCTGGGACATGGAACTCCCTGGGCAGGGAGCACCACGCTGCAGGGCAAACAATCCACAGAGAGGCCAAAGCAGCACCCAACATGCAGGGTCCTCAGGAAGAAGGAACTTCAAGTTAAAACACGGCTTGTCGAGAGATCCAGAAATGCCAGCTGGGCCCTCCTGGCCTGAATCAAAGCCCTGATGAGGCTCTGCATTGCCTGGTTGTTTCTTCACTAGAACAATTAATATCCTGCTCCCTAGGAATGCTCACTCTCCTGCTTGCCAAGAGCTACAAAGTCCTTGCTTACGGCAGTAAAAGAAGTTTACAACTGCCCTGATCTGCAGATGGGCTCGGATTTAAATTACACCTCCATAGTATGGTAATTCAATTGTAAAAATGGAAAGTGCACCAATAATAAAATTACATTAACACACAGAATGACAACAATTTATCCAAGGAAAAGGATCCCTGTGGATACCCAACAGCTTTAACTTAGAAACTTTCTGCACATGAAGAAGCTACTGAATCACTTGGAAATTTCATTTTCACTAATTTTGTTTATTGTTTCATTTTTTCCCATTAGCCCTCATCATAACCCAACAACAGAACACCTAAACTAATATGGAAGACTAATATTTCTAGTATGTTATTCATTAATGCTTAATTCCATTGTGTCAGACCTTTGCTGCATATTTAATGACATTCCTGGTGTGTTTTATCACCTCAAAATTGTCCTTTATTATGGCAGTTAAACTCCAGTAATATACAAAAAATTAAGACTCTCCTTGGGAACACTAAATTAAATTACAAGAATGGCGTAAGATGACTTTGAGAGATGTAGGAAAGCTCTGTTTGTGAGACAGAGTAGAAGGAAAATGAGGATGTGCTGCAGGAGCAGGAGCCGCCTGTGCCTGGGAACCTCGAGTGAGAACAGGCTCAGCCCAGGGTCTGGCTGCAGAAGGGATTGGGAGCTTTTGGCTTCCTCAAATCTGCTGCAAAAGGTGCACTGGAGCCACACAGTGCAGCCATGCAGGAAAAGGCAATGGAAAATGGAACATTTCAATCCCTTTTGTTGGTGCAGCTCCGTGCCAGGAGCGCTCCCAAGACCTGGCCTGGGGCAGAGCCCTGCTCAGAAGGGCTCTGGGATCCACCTGACAATGAAATGGGACCCTTGGAAGGAGGTGGGACTGCAGGGAGTCAAGAAGAAAAGCCCCAAATGGATGAACTGTTCCCTGTTTTCTCTGAGAGGCCCAGAACAGGAAGCTCCTCAGCTGAACCCCTTTATTTATGCTGTGAGTCCTGTCTTTCACCTGTTTCCAACAACCAGGAGGACAGCGAGACCCCAGATTCAGACAGCTGGGTTAGGGGGGAAGGGCTGAGGCTGGAGATCTGGGGGATCCTGTGGGATCCTGGGGGCACCTGCTGGGCCATGGGGATGAGCCACGCCGGGGGAAAAGCGCTTGGTCTGATCTGAAGCAGCACAAACCCCCAAACCGTGCCGGGATAGAACAGGATCACAGGGCTGGCAAGGCTGGGACAGCCCTGTGGGAGCCAGCAGCACCCGGGGCCCTGAGCCTCAGCGCTGCCCTCGCAGGGCCTAGCGCGGCTCTGGGGGATCCTGAGCACAAACAGCTGGGCAGGGCCCTCCCAGCAGGGCCAGAGCCCCTGGGACACCTCTGCTGTGGGTGCTGTGAGCTCTGCGGGGGACAGGCACGGCCAGAGCGCCCGAGAGAGCCTGATGAGAGCAGGGAGAGCTCAGGCCAGCCTGGCAGCAGGCCGCACCCTGCTCCAACACGCCAGCTGGGAGAGCAGGCCTGCAGCTGCTGCAGAAACCCTCCACGCTGGCAATAAAGTGAAATTCTGCAGCAGAAGCAGGGGAAGCTGGTGCCCCTGGACAGCCTGGGTGGTGTGAGCTCAGCCCAGAGGGGACAAACAGGCTCGCTGGAGCACCACCATGGCACTGCTGTGCCAGCCCACGAGGGAGAAGCCCAGAGAGGCTGGGCCTGAAATGACGTTTGATCCACGTGAGAGCAGATTGCATTCCAGGGAATCCACAGAGAAAGAAACAAACTGGGAAAACAGCCCCTGTTTTTCTGTAAGGGCTGTGATCAAGGCAGAATCACAGAAGTGTTGGGAAAGATCTTTAAGATCATCGAGTCCAACCATTCCCCAGCTCTGCCCAGGCCACCACTGCCCCATGTTCCCAAGTGCCACATCCACAGGGCTTTCAAACCCAGGATGGGGACTCCACCACCAGCCCTTCCAATGCCTGAGCACCCTTTCCATGGAGAATTGTTCTCAAAATCCACCCTGAGCCTCCCCAGCCCAGCCTGGGGCCATTCCCTCTGCTCCTGTCCCTGTTCCCTGGAGCACAGCCCGACCCCCCCAGCTGTCCCCTCCTGGCAGGAGCTGTGAGAGCCACAAGGTCCCCCCTGAGCTCCTTTGCTCCAGGCTGAGCCCCTGCCCAGCTCCCTCAGGAATTCTCCAGCCCCTTCCCAGCTCCCTCAGGAATTCTCCAGCCCCTTCCCAGCTCCGTTCCCTGCCCTGGCCAGCTCCAGGCACCCTCAGTGAGTGCTGAGTCTCTCCAGCCCTGTCCCCTCCATGGAGCCCTGCAGGTCACTCCGTGTCCCCTCCCTGGGCACAGGGGCAGCGGGCTGTCCCCTCCTGCTGTCCTCTCCAGCCCCAGCCCTGCTCCCAGGTGCCAGGCTGCTCCAGCCCGGCCCTGCCAGCTGCCCTGATGCCTGCTCCATCAGCTGGCTCTGAGCTGGGAGCTGCTGGGGCTCAGGGAGCTGCTCAGGGCTGGGCTGCTCCTGCAGGGACATTCCCCCACCCCCAGCAATAACGATGCCACCTCTGGGTAATGAATCATGACAAACTGCGAGCACAAAAGGATCCCTAATGATGGAGCTTTTCTAACACGGGGTTGGAGTGTTCCCAGGCTCCCAATCCCTTCTTTCTCAGGGAAGGAACATGGCATTTCAGCTACTCCCAGATAATGGCATTGCTGGGGCTGCTGTGTGTGAGGGCGAGCAAAGACTTGTCACCTCTTCAAAGAGTGACAAATCCAGAGAGCAGCAAGGACACTGTGAGACATCTCCGTGGGAGGGCAGGGAGGACAAGGGATCTTTGATAGATAATTGTGGAAGGAAACACGTTTCCTCATTTTTCCACCCAAGAAGAGACCAGCATTTACAGCATGACAAAATTCTTTCAGGAGCCCAGTGCATACAAAAGCTCTGCAATAGATCAGGGGCACGGAACAAGGCCCACGGTGTAAGGGTCAAAATAGGGCTGAAGAGTTGGACCTCAGAGGATGCTTCTGTAACCAGCCCCACACTGGTCCCCATCCCTGCCCTTGGGTCAGCCCTGCAGGGGCCAGCTGGGATCACTGAGATGCCAAACCAGGTTTTGGTGGGTCCCACCTGGGTTTTGGATCACTCCTCCCTTGCTGCAGCACATTCTGCCTCCAGATTCACACCCAAGGTCACTGCTGGGAGCTCACACAGTTCTTCTGGGACTCAAAATGGGCACATTCAGCAAAGCTGGGAGCTGTTCAAACAGGCTCTGTCCCCAGCCCTCACACAGGGAAATGGAAAATAGAACTCTATAATTCCTTGATCTTTTCTAGTCCTTATCACAACCCCCATCTCCTTCACACTGGAGTAATGTTCTTAATGTACTTGGCTGAGCCTTAATGACCCTCTCTCAAATGAGTACTAAAAATGCAATATAGTTCAATAAAACCACTCTTGCAGCCTGGCAAAGCCCAGCCCCTGCACTGCCCGGGCATGAGCCACTCAATTTCATGGAGCTCTGCCACCAGAGGCTGTAAAAGGCACAGGAGTTAGGAGCAAGCCCTGGGAAGGCAGTCCAGGATTCATCCCAGCCTTATCTCATGGAAAATCTCCTGTGAGATCCCAGCCAGACACCAACACTCAGCTGGGGACTCTGGGGACAGGGGCTGGGAGAGGGACCTCGGCCAGGGACACTCAGCCACACCTCAGGCCAGGCTGGACAGGGCTGGGAGCAGCCTGGGATGGTGGGAGGTGTCCCTGCCATGGCAGGGGTGGCTCTGGGTGGGCTCTGAGGTCTCTCCCAGCGCCAGTCCCTGGCCACGTGCTCCCTTCTGCCAGGAACCCCCAAAGAGATGGAATATGGATATTGCTGAGAGATCCCAGCCCCAAGCTCTTCACTGACTGCCTTCCAAATGAACAGCCCATTTTCAATGAACAGCCCATTACTGACAGAGGGAGTCTCTTAATTTGATGCTGGACTTGAGAGACCTATGAAATATTTGCCAATATCCAGAGTGCCCAGAGTGTTTAACTGAACAGGGATTGCTGCAGGAAGCATCCCTCCAGGAAATCCCACACTGCCCTAAAAGCTTCCAAAAACCTCATCAATCTTTAAAGCCTCCATTTCCTTGGTGCTGCAGTCCTGATTTTATGAACTGGGCATCCAGACCTGTGACAGTGTAGGAGAAGCTGCACTGTGCTACACCAAGAATAAACCCAAGGAAATTCACTTTACAGCACGAACTTTGGAGAGTCAAAATATTAATGCACCAGAAATGAGGTCACAGCCTTCAATCAATCAATCAATCAATCAATCAATCAACCAATCAATCAATCAAAATTTAAACAATTTTTATGCCACAAAGAAGTTTTATCACTGCTTTTTTTTTGCAGAATCTTGATAGGGCAAGGCAGCACCAGGAAATGTGGGATTCACAAGACCAAAGAGAGAGGCCAAAGACAGGATAAGGAAGAATTAATATGCTGAATGTGCCCCTTCCCCTTACTGTGGGGCACTCCTCATATTACTCTCAACTTAATTGAATTTCCTTCTGTTATTTGCAGATCAGATTTCACCCTGTGCCCCCTCCACCTCCTGCCAGGCACCTGCAACGTGCATTATCCCAGGGCATTGAGCCCGTGCCATGGGAGCTGGGAGGTGCAGAGCTGCCAGCCGTGCCCAGCAGAGGGGCTGGTGCTGGCTCTGTCACCCCCTGGCTGCAGGATGGGCTCTGTGACCCCCTGGCTGCAGGATGGGCTCTGTGACCCCCTGGCTGCAGGATGGGCTCTGTGACCCCCTGGCTGCAGGATGGGCTCCCCCACTGGAACCTCCCTGCCAGACCTGGCTGCTCCTCAGCCCACCAGGACTGGCCTTGGGAGCTGCAGCTGCTCCAACCTGGAATGAGTGATAAGGCCCAGCACACTTTCCCTTAAAAAGAGTCTGACTAGCGTGGAGGAATTTAAATGATGTTCTGAGTATTACACAAATGAAAAGTAATTAAATCAATGTAACTTCTAAGGAAACAGATGTTAACTGCTATTTCACATAAGACATCCACTTCCTTTATCTTTAATTCATTTTGTGGTCGGAAAAGATGACCAAAGTTATCTTTACTTTGCAAAAACTACTGCAACGTGAGTGAGGGAAATTAACACTTTCATTAACACTTTTAATATTTGAAATTAATTTCAAAGCTCCATCTCAGTTTTCAAGGTTCGTATTAATCATTTCTCCCAATATTATGGCATATTGAAAGAACTTGATTAGATTGATTCCAAAACAGAGAGTGAAGAGACAGCTCAGCCACCTCTGATTCAATTCCTCTCTGGCATTCCAAGTCTACCTACTCAGGGAACTTGCACTGCGGAGGAGCTGCTTTGCTACCACCTCTATTTTAACAGAAAATGGGGAATTTTCAATGTAAAATTCTCTTCCTCAGAGCTCTCACACAGAGAAGCTCATCCCAGCACTGGGATCTGGGGCTGGGACACCCAGAGAGCTCTGGCAAACCGTGGCTGTTGGGAACTCTGTCAACTCACAGAATCATGGAATGGTTTAGGCTGGAAAAGCCCTCTAGGATCAGAATCCGACCATTCCCCAGCTCTGCCCAGGCCACCCATGTCCCCAGGTGCCACTTTCAAACCCCTGCAGGGATGGGGACCCCTCCCCCAGCCCTCCAATGCCTGAGCAGCCTTTCCATGGAGAATTGTTCCCAAAATCCACCCTGAGCTCCCCTGGCCCAGCCTGGGGCCGTTCCCTCTGCTCCTGTCCCTGTTCCCTGGAGCAGAGCCCGACCCCCCCGGCTGTCCCCTCCTGGCAGGAGCTGTGAGANGGAGCACAGCCCGACCCCCCCGGCTGTCCCCTCCTGCAAGGAGCTGTGAGAGCCACAAGGTCCCCCCTGAGCCTCCTTTGCTCCAGGCTGAGCCCCTTCCCAGCTCCCTCAGGGATTCTCCAGCCCCTTCCCAGCTCCATTCCCTACCCTGTCCCTGTTTCACCCCTCAGAGCCGTGTCCAGAGCACTGGAACAGACCCTGCATCCACAGGGGAGCTCTCCTGAAAAAGCACTTCCATTTACAAGTCATGAAGTTGACTTTTGGCCTTCTGGATGCCTCTCTCAGAGCAAAGCAATGTTCCCTGCATTAAAAAAAAAAAAAAAAAAAAAAAAAAAAAAAAAAAAAGAAAAAATCAAAAAAAAACCNCTGCAAAAAAAAAAAAAAAAAAAAAAAAAAAAAAAGGATAAAAGCAGAATATCCACAAAACTCCAGCGAGTCTTGTTTAATCCACTCGCTTTCAGTTGTTCTGCAAAGTTCTTATTTTGGGGAAATAAATGTTTTTAATTAAGTTGACTGCACAGCTGCTGAGGCAAGAGCTGACTGTGAGAGCTCCGGAGCAGCCCCTGCACATCCGCCCCAGAGCTGCACTTGATGGTGATAAAGCAATTTGTTGAGTCATGCTCTTTCCCTCTCAACAATCTTGATTCCCCAGACAGTGTCAGTTCTCCATTTGTTAATCCATACTTAATTTTTAAATCACAAAACATCATGGCTTTAAAGATAAGCTTTTAAAGCGCCCTCCTACACAGTCTCTCTTGCCATCTCCCGGGATACTGCTGATAAAAAAGCAAGAATCAGACACTTCAAACATTCATGAAGGAGCTGCTGCTGCAGCTGGGAGCCTGGAGGGCAGGTGATGGAGGTGTGGAGATGGGATGGGAGGTGACACCTGGGGAGATGGGATGGGAGGTGACACCTGGGGAGGAGCAGGGTTGAGGACAGAAGAGCAGGGAAGGAAGGTCAGGACCTGGGAAAACCAAAGGCAGGGAGAGGGAAGGAGCTCTGCCAGGAGGGGCTGAGAACCCCATGGCACAGGGGAGGACAGCTCCCCAAATTCCTCCATTCTGGAAACACGGAAAATGCAAAAAAACCCCACCAAGCTGTTGGCTTCTCTCACCTGGAGAGTCCTTGGGACACACAACGGACAGCACAAAACCCAGGCATTCATTAAATCCTGGGAAAGGGATGGGAGTTGCCACCCAGCCCAAAGGCAGGCTGGAGCTGCTGTCCCTGGAGCCCCAGGGCTGTCCCAAAGCCACCCAGGCATTCATTAAATCCTGGGAAAGGGATGGGAGTTGCCACCCAGCCCAAAGGCAGGCTGGAGCTGCTGTCCCTGGAGCCCCAGGGCTGTCCCAAAGCCACCCAGGCACGTGTGGGGCAGGCACTGGGTGCCACTGAGCCACCCCACAGCTGCATGCTGCAGCACCCCTGGAATTCCCAAAGGACAGCACAGCCCTCCACATGTGGAGGATCCTGATTTCCTGTGTTTTCAAAGACATGGAGGAGCTCTGCTCCCTCCGAGCATCTCAGTAAAGATTTTAAATGTAAACTCGATTCCTCTAACACTGGGAAGAGTCCTATTAAAACTACACTTACTTTGATGATAAATTTTAATTAGTACTATCCACAAAAATGCTAAAATAATCTGATGGAGGAGGCGAATTCCAGCTGAAACAGCAGAACATGTAAATCCTCTGCCTGATTTACAGATCTTGGAAGCAAATCTGGAGCAGTTCCCTCAGCCTCTCATGCAATATTTTTTATTTTTCTCCAGAAAAGTTACACTGCCAAGGAGACATCTCTTTTTTTGGGTAGATCCTTGTTAATTACTAGCATGGAACTTTCATACTAATTGAGCAGCCAGCCAACACACCAACTTAGAGATGCACAGTTTGCTGCAATCTGAGCTACAGCATGTGAAAACCAAGGGATTCTTCTCTAAAAAAGAAATAAAAGCATTTCAGCAATGGTTGAAAGAGAAATGGAAACACTTTTTACCTACCAAAATATGGAGTTCAGTGTTGTGTGTTTCCCCTGCCACAGCTGAAGGCATCACTAACACCTAAAACAGAGCAGAGAGCTGCACTTGCACATTAAATGTCTAAAGGCAGGTGCAGAGACAGTGCAGGTTACATCATCTCCTCACAGAGCACGTTCCAGAGCAAGCACAGAACTCCAGCCCGAGGAAAATCCCTTTTCCACAGCAAATAATGAAACGTGGGGCAGACATTTACTGGGGAGAAAGGGAACAGAACCTCGGGGCACTCGGAGCTGAGCCCTCACAGATGTCAGTGACTGTTGTGGCACAAGCCCCAAGAGAAGAGGCAGGAACAAAAACAAGGAGAAATTGAGAAGTGGGAGGGGCAAAACGAGAACATCTCCTTTAGCACAGCTCATCCCACTGCCGGCAGGTCCCCAGGGATGCTGAAATGCTGCCCTCCCACTGTCGGTGGGCTCAGCAGCCCCGAAATCAGCTCTGCCTTTGGAAGGGTCTGAGATTCACTCGGACAGTCAGGGATCCAAAGCAGGGGATGCAGTGTCTGCTTCCAGCCAGCACGCTGACTGACTGATGCACTGCTTTTTCAGAACAGCCTGAAATTTCTACTAGAACTGGGTATGGAAAGAAACTAAACTCGAGAGGAAAAACTAAACCAGAGAGGAAAAACAAACCTAGGGAGGAAAAAAGAGGAACTGAGGGAGAGAGCGATGTCCAGGGGCACAAGTGCACAAACAAGACTTGCCTGAGGCTGTGACTCTGCTCTGAAGTTGGCCAGGCAAAACCACGTCCTGATTAATACTTTTTAAGACAGATTATACCTCTTTAGGATCTCCTGCTTCATTTGCTGCCTGTTTACCATTCCTCCCAACAGCTCCCAGTCCTTGGCAAACGAGATCTGCCTTCTCTGAGAAGAATGCCCACAGGAGCTCCCCAGGATGGAGCTGGGGCAGTGGGGTGTGCTGCCCACTGCTGCACAACAGGCCCTCTCCATCCCCTCCGAGCTTTTGGGACTCCTGGGCTCCCTGGGGCTGGGGAGGCAGCGGTTTGGGAAACGAAATTCCCAAATAACAGCACCCAGAGCCAGCCAGCCTCACTGAGCTGTGCCTGCACACACAGCAGCTCTCCCACACAGCTTTCTGCTGCCTGCCTGCTCTAAACAGCCCCAGGGAGCAGCTCCTGAGCTCCTGCTGAGGGATGTCCGACAAAACCCCCTCCCAGACCTGCAAAGCTTCGGGAGGAGCCGCCTGGAACCCGCCTGCCACCCCTCTCTGTGCTCTGCTCTACCCCAGTGGAGCCAAGCCAACCTCTGAAGTGCTTCCAGGAGCCACCTGCAGCTGCTGAGAGCATAGCTGGGTGCACAGGGGAGAGCTCACAGGCTCCCCTGTTCCTGGGGAAATGCGAGGAAGGAAGGAGAATTCATCCTGCCAGGGGTTTGCTCCTTGTTGCCACGTCAGAACTGGCTGCCACACAGTGTTTGCCACGTTCCTGCACCAGCAGAAATTATTTCCTTGGGAAAAAATGTAAAAGCTTTAAAATACATTTAAAAAAAAAAAGAGATAAATCCATTAGAGTAAGTAAAAAGCAACCCCCCACCTCCCACAGTGCTCAGGCTCCAGACCAGCTCGGAGCCTGAGAAGTCCTGAATCACTTTCCATTTATCATGAGACTGTCAAAGGTAAAAAGGCTGGATTTGGTGGCAGTAACTTCCAAATTCCAGTGGCTGTATCTGGATTTTTGCCTGCCAGCTGGAATAGGAGCTGAAGTGAAATTACCCTGCTGCTAACAGCTGGAAACGACTCCCAGGAGTCAGCCCTGTGCCCCTGGAATGCTTTGATGGGTTAAATTCCCAGAGATTTTACTGCAGATGCCACTTGTGCCTCCTTATTTCAGGGAGGATTTCATCTTGGCTGCAGTTTATTTTCTGCAGACAAATTTTCTCTCTGGCTCTCTCTCCTTTCATTTGACAGAAACAGAACTCAAACTTAAATAGCAAAACACCCATAATTTTGTATCAAGGTTCTCCAATCATCTGAAAAGTGGTGGTTGATGCAGCCAGTTCAAACCCTGTCTGGACAGAAGATGTGCTGGAAATATAATTCAGAGATCTCCTGTTTCCATGGTAAATCAGGATGAACAACACGAAATCAGGAGAGAGAAATCTGGGGAAAAAACCCAACATTATGGAGAAAGGAAGTGCCCAGAATTAGGCTCATTAAGCTGTGGATGTGTGTGACAATAATTACATCTCTCAGTGGGGCAGGGGAGGGGCTGGAGGGTGCCATCCCTCCGTGGCCCCTGGGGCTGGTGCTGACCCAGAGCAGAGGCTCCTGCTCCTCGGAGAGCTCAGGACACCAACAGTGCTCCTCTGATCTCCTTATAAATCACGGAATTACAACCCCAAACTTGCTGATTCCTCGGGAAAGGAAACTTCCTGGTTCCTCTCCCTCAAACCCAGCAGCTGGGCCATCCCCTGGGTGGGACTGAGACCACAGAGCAGAGCAGGGGGTGACCATGCAGGATGTGCTTCAGAGGCCTGGCAGCACTTGGTCTAAGGCTGGACTTGCCCTTGAAGGTCTTCTCCTGCCTCAGGGTCCTGTGGTTCCACACAGGCCCATCTCAGTTTTCAAGAAGACACCTTCCTGTCACACAGCTCATGGAGAAGTCTGTCAGGCACGGAGAGCACCAGAAGAAACCTTCCTAAATCCATCAATCCCTTCATCCCTTCACGTTTCCAGACACAGTTATTGGGCTGCTTTGACAGAACCCCTCCTCTGGAGGTAATTTTGGGAATCTCTGAGATGACAGGAATGCAGCTCTGCTGCACAGGTCAGTTTGGGGCTGTGCAGGGAGGCAGCTGAGGGTCACAGGCTGCTCCCTGAGGCTCTGAACCTCACCTCACCAGGCACAGGGGCTCTGTCCCTCACCTCACCCTGCTCTGACCATTCCAGGGGCAATCTGCAAACAGCCAGGCACTCACTGCACCCAGGGGAAATCTTATACACACCAGCAGTCACCCTGCAGCATCAGGCAGCTGGGTTTTGCATCCTAGGTGACATTCCAGGAGTCACCTCCTGCCCTCAGCACCTGGAGGGTGCCAGGGCCACCCCCAGCTCCCAGAGCCAGCAACTGAGCCTTACAGCAGGCAAATAAAGGGCTACACCATAGAAGGGTCACACCAATTAAAGGGTTACACCATAAAAGGGTTACACCAATAAAGGGTTACACCAATTAAAGGGTCACACCAGTAAAAGGGTTACACCAATAAAGGTTACACCAATTAAAGGGTCACACCAGTAAAAGGGTTACACCAATAAAGGTTACACCAATTAAAGGGTCACACCAGTAAAAGGGTCACACCAGTAAAAGGGTCACATGAATAAAGGGTTACACCAAATAAAAGGTTACATCAATTAAAGGGTCACATCAATAAAGGGTTACACCAATTAAAGGGTCACACCAATTAAATGGTTTACACCAATGAAGGGTTTACACCAGTAAAAGGGTTACACCAATAAAAGGGTTACACCAATTAAATGGTTTACACCAGTAAAAGGGTCACACCAGTAAAAGGGTCACACCAACTAAAGGGTTTACACCAGTAAAAGGGTTATACCAATAAAGGGTTTACACCAGTAAAAGGGTTATACCAATAAAGGGTCACACCTATAAAGGGTCACAGCACTCCACGGGAACCTGGGGCTCGTTAGAAACCTCTCCCTAAAGTCTTGCTGCACAGTGATGGCACAGGGTAAAACTCCTGGAAGGTAAAAGTGAGGAGCCTGTAAATGAACATGGCAGTCCTTGAGAGTCTCCCAGATCAGCAGGGACAGCCAGGCCTGGGCAGGTGACACAGACCCACAGCTGGGGCACACGACAGATGGCATTTCACAAACTGCCACTTGATGGAAGTTTTTGTCCGTTCCAAAAACTGTTTTTTCCAAAATCCAAATAAAATGTAAAGCACAATAATCAGGACAAAGGATGATGAGGCTACAGGCAGCTTTCAAATGTGGTAAATCCAAATGCATCTAATCTGTTCATTAACACAAAAGCTGTTTATTGGGAATTTACTGTAGTTGTCCCAACACTACATTCCCCAAAAGGAAAAGAAAATGATCATGCCCAACAGAAATCAGGATTTTCTGTTGCTTCACTAAAGAGCTACATTCCTGCCTTCTGCAAGTGGTGCCTGATTGCAGCTGGAGCATCTGTCACGTTGGAAAAACCCCAAACAACAGCAAATCATTCAAAAATGGTCTGAAGTGACAAACACCAAGGAGGCTCTGGCTGTGCCTTTGCAGGAGCCCAGACCTGGCGTTCGCAGGGAATGGAACCAACAGAAGCAGTTTGCTCCCCAGAAGGTTAAAACTTCCTCTGGCTGTGTTAAACCCCCTCGGTATTTGCACCTGAAATTCAGTCCTGGCCACGTGTTCTTGCTGTCTCTCCATGCAGCAGGGGCAGCAGCAGCAGCTGGAGCTGCCCAGACCCCGAAGCCCAGCATTGCCAGCACAGCAGAGCAGGGCTGCCCTCGGCAGGAGCAGGCTCTGCAGAAAGCTGGGCAGGGGGTGCCAGCCCTCAGGGGGTTCAGAACGTGCTGCACTGGGAAACCCAGCAACTGCTGACAGCTCCTCTGTGGTTTCCATCCTGTTCTAGCCACCCTCCCTTCAAGCAGCCCCTTTCAGCCAGCAGTGGTCTCAGATGAGACGAGCTCTGTCCTTTCCTGCTGGAGCTGCCCTGCCCTCACCCCTGGCCCTGCAGACCCAGCCCGGCCCTGCTGCCAGGGCACTCACAGCCCAATCATGCCTCCAAGCTCTCGACTGCTTTCAGAAAAGGCAGAGCATTTTCCAAAGGCTGCAGAGGTCTTCCAAGCCCAACCATCGAGGAAAATGAAAGATAATTCACAAAAATCACACTGAATTTCCCGTAAATTATCAGCATTATGGCAGTTATCCATTTTTATGCTACTTTCACACATCTCTTTGTTTCAGGTGAATGGCAGCTGGGATTTTTACCACCATCATTTGGCAGAGGGTCTGGAGGAGAGGTGAGGAAAGCACGGTGCTGAGCAGTGGAACCCTTTTGGGATGAAACACAGAGTGGGTACCTGTGATGTTCTTACTCAAAGCTTCTTGTATTTTCTGTTGATTTTTCCTTGGCAATGTCACTTTTAATAACAGGTTCAAAACCAGGCTGACCTACATAATCCTTCTAGTACAGAAGCACATGCTGCCTCCCACTATTTTTGGAGAACATAAATGGAAATGTCTATGGCTTGCTTGGTTATCGTGTCCCTCTAGAGCTATAAAAATCAAATTGGAACAAATGTCCCAGACTTGTCCAATTCTCCAGGCAAACTCACAGATCTCTTCTTTTTTCAACAGAAGGGCCCAGCAATGCAAAAGGGTCTGATTATTTAATATCAAGGCATAAATCTTCCTGCTCTACACTCAGATGGCAGCAGGGAATTTCAGTCCCCAGAGTCAGCCAGAGCTGGCCTCAGGGGGAGCTGGAACTTCTCCCTCTCTCCTGTCCATGTTTACCAGTTTAGCAGAAGAGCCCAACACGGGGAGATAGGATGGCAGATGCATCAAGGTAATTTCAAGCCTTTTTCCTATTATTCTGTTACCCTTTAATTGTCCTGAATCAACCCTGCCACAAGACAGGCTCTTGTTTCCTTTCTGGCTGTCTCACTTTCCTTTCCCTGTTGGGATACAAACTAACTTTGACTTTTCCTCATCCTGTTGGGATACAACAGCACCTGCCCACAGCCATGCTCCCAGGCCCAGCCTGAAACCAGCAGGTCAGAAATCAAACCCCCTTGGGCTGTTTGGCTGAATCCCATCTGGTTTGAAAAGGCACAAAAGCTGCACACAGCCCCGCTGGCAGTGCCAGCACACTGTGTGTCACACGGGCATCCCGCAGCTTCATCCTGCAGCATCCTCCCCAGCCCCATTTCCACAGCCCAGGGGCAGGGACATCCTGCTGGGGGACATGGCCTGGGTGGGGCTGGGGCCAGAGCTGGCCCTGCAGAGCCCTGCAGAGGGGATCCCACAGCCCTGCAGAGGGGATCCCACAGCCCTGCAGAGCCCTGCAGAGGGGATCCCACAGCTCTGCAGAGGGGATCCCACAGCTCTGCAGAGGGGATCCCACAGCCCTGGCCCTGCAGAGGGGATCCCACAGCCCTGGCCCCTGGCCCTGCAGAGGGGATCCCATAGCCCTGCAGAGGGGATCCCACAGCTCTGCAGAGGGGATCCCACAGCTCTGCAGAGGGGATCCCACAGCCCTGGCCCTGCAGAGGGGATCCCACAGCCCTGGCCCCTGGCCCTGCAGAGGGGATCCCACAGCCCTGCAGAGGGGATCCCACAGCTCTGCAGAGGGGATCCCACAGCTCTGCAGAGGGGATCCCACAGCCCTGGCCCTGCAGAGGGGATCCCACAGCCCTGGCCCCTGGCCCTGCAGAGGGGATCCCACAGCCCTGCAGAGGGGATCCCACAGCTCTGCAGAGGGGATCCCACAGCTCTGCAGAGGGGATCCCACAGCCCTGGCCCTGCAGAGGGGATCCCACAGCCCTGGCCCCTGGCCCTGCAGAGGGGATCCCACAGCCCTGCAGAGGGGATCCCACAGCTCTGCAGAGGGGATCCCACAGCTCTGCAGAGGGGATCCCACAGCCCTGGCCCTGCAGAGGGGATCCCACAGCCCTGGCCCCTGGCCCTGCAGAGGGGATCCCACAGCCCTGCAGAGGGGATCCCACAGCTCTGCAGAGGGGATCCCACAGCTCTGCAGAGGGGATCCCACAGCCCTGGCCCTGCAGAGGGGAAGGGGAGCCCAGCTCCCCCAGCAGCCCCAGGAACTCCCCTGCTTTAGGATGGGGAAAGCAGAGCTGCAGCAGCACCATGGCAGAGCAGGAGCTGCTGGAAGCAATGAGATCCACCAGAAAGGAGGTCATGGCCCCAGGGGTGAGCCATGGGGTGTCCCCAAAGCCTGCTCTGGTCACCCATCCCTTTGACTGTCCACAGCCTGTCCCAGAGCAGAGCAGAGATTACAGGAGATGTCAGGTGTCACAGGAGATCAAGCCTGGAGTCCCAAGCACGAGATGGAAATGCCCCAGGAGCTCCCTCCTGGCTCCCAGCACCTGCCTCTGCCCAGGTACTGACACCAGCTGTCCTAGAGTACACCAGCTCCTGAGTCCATGGACATTTTGAAGCTTGTCCTTCTGTAGGTATTAAGGAAAAGGCTGTTCTCCAGCAAACCAGACCCTACAAGCTGGCCACGCAACTGGGGATGTAAAACACAACAGCAAAATGCATCCCAATAAAGAAATTACTGAAATTACTGCAATTACTGCAATTGTGCACCTCTCCCAGCCTGCTGCAAATCCTGAGGCTGTAGAAACCAAGGCATTCCATCACTGGGGGAACAGAAGTGGCACAGACACCACAGCACAGGTGAGCAGAGGCAGAGAGTGGCAGAGCAGAAGTGTCACCTGCCACCAGCCAGCACTGCTGTGGGGAGGAGAGCACCAAAGGGACCAAACAGCCTGGCACAAACAGGGCAAAGGCCCCATGTGCCAGCACCCAGCACTGCGCTGTCACCCTGCTCTTTTGAGATTTTCTCAGCTTTCTGATGTTTACATTCTTGTAATGGAGTTTCTCACACACTTTCATGTCAATAATGATTGTTTACATTCTTCTCTGTAGGAGAATTTTGATGGACTGTGAGTCTGACCAGTGTGGTTGGAGAGGTGGCAATGCCATCCTCCAATCCACTGTCACCTTTGGAATTCTATAAATGTTGAGGTCTGAAAAATAAAGTGCTTTTTTCCTGTTCCTGTTGGGATGCTGGAATCCCTTGTGTGAGTTGTGTTATTCTTGTGATGCAGCCTCACACTGTGCTGCCAATCCAAGCCAGCCCTGCTCCTCTCCTCACCTTGGCACTCCCCAGCCTCCCTTCTAATACCAAAGAGAGCTCATTTCCCCCGCCAGTAATCTTGTTTATTCTAATAAAGAGTCACTGACTAAAACAAAATCCAGAGAATTGACTGTTGACTCACAACTGAGGAGAAATTCCCATAGGCAAATCTTTTTAGCATTCCAAAAGCATGACTAATTCAATTAACACCAGCCAGAAGAAGATTATGTAAAGCTACCAAGTTATACATCTATATATGTATAGAACAAATAACAATTACATGTTAAGGAACACAGGTAAGAGCTGGATGGTTTGCATTTTGTATTTGAAATACTGCTATAAACATCTTTAGTGCCAGTTTGACTCCAGGAGGCGTTTACAAATTTTCAGACATATGTGAAAATAAAGTTTTAGAATTGTGTGGTTTTAATTACCTTTTCTTTACTCAGATCATCACTGGATGTTGTTATGGCAGAGTTGTCTCTGTCCATCAGTGACTGTACACATGCCAAACCACTCTCCACCCTTCTTTTTCTTTTCTGCTAATTCAGAATCTCCATAAATCTCATGAAAAGGAAAAAAAACCAGAAAAGCAAGGAAGTGGAAAGAAGCTTGTTTTGTGGATCACTCATGCAAGGAGAGAATTCAGGATTGCCCTTGAAAGGCTCTTCTGAACACTTCACAAACCCAGAGCACAATGAAACTATGAGCCTGAAAGTTCTTGTACCACAAAACAACTTCTTGTATTTTTCTTTGACTTGAAAGGCGGAGGTTGATGAACCCAAGCAAGAAGTGGAGTGAATGTGAGTTCTGGGCTCGGGCAGAGCAGCTGCTCTGGCTGGCTCTGCTCCAGAAGCAGAGCCCATCGTGACAAACTGGCCACCACAGGTGACGTGGCTTTCCCTGACTGCATCAGGCTGAGAATATGAAAAGTTTTCAGAACAAGTCCCAACCTTTCTTTCCTGTAAAAATCTTATAAATCTCCTGCCTTGGGTTTTCCAGCAGGCTCATTTAAAATTCCGGATCAGCCAGAGCAAAGCTGAACTTTTCCCATCAACTCACTCTGAGATGAGATGAAGCTGCACATTCACGTCATGTTTGCCTGAAAAATGAACTTAGAGGAAAACTGATGTACTTTTTATAAAGGTGTGAATTAGGGCTAACTGAAACTTAAATCCCAAAATAAAATGTTATTTAAGCAGCCATGTGGGCGGATATTGGAGTGCAGGGCCAGGAGCAGCACCTCTGCCAGGGCAGGGCCGTGCCCAGCCGGGTGTGGGCACAGCTCCTGCACCGTGCTCCAGGGAAAGGCACACCCTGCCTGCCCTGCAGCCTCTGCCACCACAGCACCCAGAACTGAACCTGCAGCAGACCATGCTGTCCTCAAGGACCTTCAAACACTGCTGGAAAACTTCTCTGCCAGCTTGTGAGCTCTGTCAGCCTGGGAGCATGGCACAGCAGGCATGGCAGGGCCCTGGGCTGAGCCAAACCCTGCCCCAGCCGAGGCAGGGCTCTGTCCCTGCCAGCCTGGCTCAGTGACCAGCCCTCTGTCACCTGGAGCAAGCCCAGGCACCTTCTGGACAGCTCCCACCACGTCAGCTTGGGTAGAACCAAGCAGGAGTCGGGGAAGTTGCCCTTTTTTAAAAACCACTTTCAACTGTCAGCCTGGCAGGCCCAGGCTGGGCAGCACAGGGCTGTCACCCTGACACAGCAGCAGCCCATTCCTGCTGTCACACACATCCTGACTCAGCAGCTCCTTCCCAAGCATTCCCTAATCCCAGCAAATTGGGGCTGGCAGCAGAAGAACCCACAGCTCCTCCCTGGGCTGCCCAGGGCAGGGGGAGTCCCCGTCCCTGCAGGGATTTCACAGCCATGCAGGGGGTCTGGCACCTGGGACACGGGGACATTGCTGGGTGGGCTTTTCCAACCCCAATGATTCTGATATTCCCACAGAAAGTGTTCTCTCTGGGGGTTTGCAAGTGCAGGATCTCAGGAGCAGCCAGTCCTCTCCTCTGCCAGGCTCCTTCCAAAGGGGACCGTGGCACGGGCCAGCGTGGCACAGCAGGGCCTGGCCCTCCCTGCCAGCTGCAGGGACCCTGCTCCTGGCACTCCCTGTGGGGCACACCCCACGCCTGGCACAGCAATCCATGAATGCAGGGGTTTGGGGAGCGGGGAGCAGCGGGGATCCAGCTGAAGATCCCAGAATGGTCTGGGCTGGAGGCTGCTCCTTGCCCTGACGAGGATCTGCAGCCCCACCCTGCTGCAGGGGCCCAGGTGAGCNAGGGCAGGGCAGAGCAGAGCAGAGCAGGGCAGGGCAGAGCAGAGCAGAGCAGGGCAGAGCAGAGCAGGGCAGAGCAGAGCAGAGCAGGGCAGAGCAGAGCAGGGCAGAGCAGAGCAGGCTGCTCAGGCTGAGGTTCACCGATGTTCACTGCTGGCCTGGGCTATCAGCACACACCAGGGCCAGGAGACCCCCTCAGACAGATCCCTGCCCTCCTGGAGCACCAGCACCCCGAGGCACAGCCGGGCAGTGCCGTGGCACCAGGGCTGCTCTGCCGGGCTCAGCCCCAGCTCAGGTGAGCTCCAGGGCTTTCTAACACCACCCCCGAGGGAATCACACCCACACCCCCCTGCAGAGGGGAGCAGCAACATGTAACAGCTGAGAACAGCTCCCAGGGAAAGAACTGCTCTGTTCTCTGGGATTGCAACTTCCCTGCACGACTGCAACAGCAGCGTGCCCAGCCCAGGCTCCTGCCAGAGCTGGGGGTGCTGCAGGGAGCGAGCTGGGGCTGTGCTGGCAGCCCTGGGCTGTGCCTGCCTCCCCCTCACCTGCAGCTGCACGGCCACCGTGCCCTTTGTCTTCCCACTGCCTGCTCGATTTGCTTTAGAGTAAATCATTGAGGGTAGATTTAATTTCTTGGAGCTGATAATGAGTGTAGCTAGATATGGATCCTTTCATTTAAAAGTCTGCTTTGCAATTTAATCAGCCTCCACAGCCTCGACACCAGCCTGAAAGTAATGTGGGATGGTTGTAATGGTGAATGAAGAATAGAAAAATTAGGCAAAAATTAGATTAATGATTTTGTCAGAGATACTGAGCTGCTGTCTGTAATCAAGTTTCCCTGCAATGTGCTCTCTCAACACACCGGTGTCTCTGGGGAGGATTACACATCTCCAGCAGCAGCAGCCTTGGGGTTTGTCCAGTGCTGAGTAATTCCAGCACAGCTCCTCTCCCCACACAGGACACCAGGAGACAAGCACCACTATTTGCAGCAATTCTCCCATTCCTCGTCTTCTTAAGAAACATTTTCAGGAATGATGTGGCAAGACATTCACAGCCACCCTGACAGCCCCACAGGACTCACCCCAGCCTCCAACACCAGATCCTGTGGGGGTCATTTGGGTTTGCACCCAGTGCCCCTGCAATGGTCAAAGCAGGACTGATCACACAGCAAAGGAAAAAATCATTAAACAGCTGGGGGGCCCCAGGCAGCCCCAAATCCATTGTGGGGAGCCCCAGGCAGCCCTAAATCAATTTTGGGGAGCCCCAGGCAGCCCCAAATCTGTGCTGGGGAGCCCCAGGCAGCCCCCTGCCCTCAGGCAGCTCAGTCCCCACCTGCAGCCCCCAGACTCAGCCCATTGCCAAGCCTGGCAATGAGAGCTGAGCTGGAGAGGGTTTTTCCCACATGGATTTGCCACCACAAGCAACACAATCTCCGTGGACTGGCTGGCTGGAACAGACACAGAGAGCTCCTCGTGGCTGAGATCAATTCCTGACACAACTGCCTGGCTGAGCAGAGGACAGATCTGCACATCAGCTCCCAGTACCAGGCACTTCCACCCATTTGTTGCTACAGAAAAATCCTGCATTCCCAGCCAGCTGCTGATACACCTGTGCACATTCACCTACTGAAGAGAAGAGCAGCTTAGGCACTAATGACATCCAAATTAGATCTTTGCCATCTTTGATGTTTATGATTCTTGGCTCCTTTCTGAGTAAAAGATGTCATTAGAGTTTAATCAATAGCATTCTGCTTGGAGAAAGGCCTTCTGAAGCTGACAAAACTGCACAGGCTTTGCTTTGAGACCCGCTCGAATCTGAAGAACCATAAAAAGAAAGTGCTTTACTTTTCATGCTGGGGAGGTTGTTGAGATTGCTGAGGAAATCAAGCACGGTGTTATCCCACTGCTGGTGTGCAGCACGGGGCTGCATCAGGGGAAAGCTGGATGTGTGACTGTGGCTGCAGCTCTGGGCTCACTGCAGGGCCCAGGGACGCTCAGCAATCAGAGATTAATAAAATATAATCAGATGTATCCCACCCAGAATGGGAGAGATGAAAATCCCTCATTCATTACAGTTCTGTCATTACATTTCTCAGAGACACACTCTGCTCCCGTCCCTGACACAGAACCTCCTCAGCACCCAGGGCTGCCCCTCAGCAGGAATAAAGGGTAAATCCAGCTCTGAGGCTCTGGAGGGAGGTGCCAGTGCCACCCTGGCCACTGTCCCCATGCAGGAGGTGCCAACTGCTGCCCACAGGGTCCCTGTCCAGCCATGAATATTCCTGCAAGCAACTGGGTTTTGTTGGTTTGGATTTTTTTGAGCCACCTGGGCCATCCTCATCATTTCCTCAGGTTTCCCAGGTGCCCCTGGATCCCTGACAGTGCCCAAGGCCAGGCTGGACACTGGGGCTGGGAGCACCTGGGACAGTGGGAGGTGTCCCTGCCATGGGATCCCTTCCCACCCAAACCATTCTGACGAGCTGCAAACAGAACCACTTTTGGCACCCAAGTGTCCACTTGGCTCACCCCAAACTCCAGACAAATGCTGGTTTGGCTAACCCAGGCCAGGGTGGGCTCCTCACCAGCAAACAGCTCACCTGGCAGCACTCCTGGGGCTCTGCCCTGAGCAGCCACAGCCCAGGGCACTGCAGCATGGCC
>VZRH01004809.1:2145-76404 GCA_013397555.1 Urocynchramus pylzowi | reverse complement strand
CAACTGCAAAAAAAAAAAGAAGGTCAAAACAGATGAAGAATCTCTCACCCTAAACAAGCTAAATTTTTTGGCATACCTAAGGAAGATCCCTTTCATAGCTACCATGTATGAATACACTTTCTTGTTTATGTTTTTCTTTTGCAGTTGTGTTTCCAATGCCATAATCCAATCTTTATGGGTTTCTTTCCCTTTTGAATGTATATGAATAAAATGAAAACAAAAGTTTTAAGCTGATTTAGGTGACTGACAGCTAATCATCACACCATTTTCATAGCAAGAAAGTGATTCCAGATAGAACATTGTTCTGGTTTGAAAGCAAAACCAGTGAGAGGCTCCAAGTCAGAAATACAATTTATTAAGAAAAGGGAAAAGAAAACCAAAAATACATGCAATAATACAAAAGGGGAAAAAAAACACTGACAAAGGTAGAATACAACCTGACAGTGGCAGATGTGGTTTTGTTGAAGCAGTGATCCTGTAGAAAGGGGTGTAGTTTTCCTCTGAAGATCCAGTGGAAAAGACAACTGTTCATTTGGGACCCAGTGGAAGAAAAACTGAAACGTTGTCTCAAAGTCTCAGATTATATCCGGTTAGGAATGCTTGGCTCCTTCCTCTGGGCGGAGCATCTCACAATGGGATGCTGTAATTTTTATCAGTCATGCAGTGACAGTCAATGGCCCATTAACAGCAGATGTCCCCTGGAGGGAGGATTGGTTTGTGGAAGAGATAAAGAAAACTGCCCAATCAACAGAAGATAACTGCCACACAGTTGGCAAATGGAATACACATTGCCTTGGAATCCAGGACAAACATCAATACATTTAAACATGGTGGAGATTTACCTTGCAATTCCTAGACAAATTCAGAAATATAAGCTAAAGATACCGTAATGGATGTTTTTCTTTAAATTTCAATTTATAAAAGGAATCAGTAAAGAAATTGCAGACGAATTATAACATCATAATCCCTCTCTTCATAATTCTCTCAGCTATGCAGTGTCAGTGTGACTCAAAATGACCAGTGTCACCACGGGGTTGACATTTTTGCAAGCACCAAGTAATGGCAGTTGTATTTGCTTACTTACAGGTGAGCCTACCAAAATGTCACAGGTGCCTCTTGGAAATAAAATGTCAACACTCAACTATCATTGAGTGCACCCAAAGAAGCTGGTATTTGTAATCAGCCTTATCTATTTCTTCAGGTCAGAAGTGAGAAACTACATTTTTAAGTCTTTCAGAATTGAGCCCTCTGTTCAGTCAGCAGAACATGATTCTTAGTAATCACTTATCTGATTTGTTTTTGATGGCTCAGGAAGCAAGGGTTTGACACAAGGAACATAATATTCACTCATCCTTGGTGAAGAATGAATTTATTGTAAAAATATATAGTTTGAAATAGAACAGGAAATGTTCTAAATTTTACTAGAGCACACGTAAATAAGCAACATTAACTATTACTAACCTTTGGCAAAAAATGTGTGTTTAGAAAGCATTATGAAGCTAAACACCCTAAATATTTCAACAGTCATTGAATTTAAAGGGACTTGTGTGTGTATGGAAAATGTTCTTTCAGCATCTAATGATCCACAGAGAACTAAAACAGCTGCTTGCAATAGATTGCTTAGGAAGACACAGGGCAATTTACAAATTGACAAGGAGGGTTAGGAGATGGAGCTTTGCGTACAGCATGAAACATTCTCTGTGCCCAGCAACAGCCTGACCTGACTTGGCATTGCCTTGTCTAACAATGGTTCCATTAGCAGTGAGGAGTGTCAGAATAAAACAGAAAAGAGCAAGATGAGTACCTACAGAGAAACTACAAAAAGCAAATGAAGGTAAAGGAGGCCTGGCAGAGAGACCCCAGCAAATCAGAGCTGGGAAATCACCAGCTGTAGGAAGTTTAACAAGGGCAAGTGCCAGATTCTGCACCTGGGATGGGGCAACCCTGGATGTACAGACAGACTGGGGAATGAGAGGCTGGAGAGCAGTGCTGTACAAAGTGTCCTGGAGGTCCTGGTTGATGGGAAGTTGAATGTGAGTCAGTAGTGCCCTGAGAGCCAGGAGGGCAACCCTGTCCTGGGGGGCATCAGGCACAGCATTGCCAGCAGAGCAAGGGAGGGGATTGTCCTGCTCTGCTCTGCACTGGGGCGGCCTCACCTCAAGTGCTGGGGGCAGTTTGGGGTGCCACAATGTAAAAAAGAGAGTGTCCAAAGGAGGGGTCTGAAGGGAAAGCCTTATGAGGAGAAGCTTAGGCCACTTGGTCTGTTAAGCCTGAGAAGACTGAGGAGAGACCTCATTGTGGTCCTTGTGAGGGGAAGAGGAGCAGCAGTGGAGAGGCCCATACTAATCTCTTCTCTGTGACAGGACCGGTGATGGGTGACAGGACCCAAGGAAATGGCATGAAGTTGTGTCAGAGAAGGTTTAATATCAGAAAAAGGTTCTTCACCCAAAGGGTGGTTGGGCACTGGAACAGGCTTCCCAGTGCAGTGATCACATCACCAACACACCTGACAGAGTTCAAGAAGCTTTTGAACAACACTCTCAGGCACATGGTGTGACTATGTGCAAGGCCAGGAGTTGGACTCAATTATCCTTATGTGTCCCTTCCATCTAAGCACATTCTGGGATTCTATGTAAAGGCTTCTTCTCCCCTTGATGAGCTGAAGATGAATCTCTCTGATGGGCTTAGAGTGGTTCACTGAATTTCCCTCCTAGGAAAAGTCAATGGGGGTACACTAGCCAGAAGCCATGAGAGCAAAAAAAGACACAGCCACCTCCCAGACACAGTGATGGCACTCAAAAGCTTTTGCAGTGAATTTTCAGCTCTACTGTAGCTTTCTTCTGACTGTTAATTACACATTGGCATATGGATATGGATGGATACTGTAATTCTAAGACAACATTTAAAATGGTTTTAAATGCTCTCTTGTGTTATCTCTTAATAGATATATTTTATATATATAAAACTTTCGACACTGCATATTTAGACTGTTTAGAAACAATACCAATCTCTAAAGCAAATACTCATTCTCAAAGACAACTGATTATTTCTCTTAGCTCCACACATATATGCTTCCTGTACGAACATAAATGCTTCCAGTCTCATTAATGATTTCTGGCAATATCTAAGAGCTGTGGAACAACTCATCACTATCTCCTCCTAGCACTCAAATAGAAAAGAAAATAAAAGGAGAATTTGGAGTGGCAGAAAGGAGGGAAGAAAACACTTCTAAGTCTAGCAGTGAATCTTGTTCCTATTTCCTGATTACAAGCTAAATTGCTTATCATACCTAAAGACTGTTTCTTTTAGAAACTGAAATTTGGTTAATGCCCTCATTAAAAGTTAACTATATAAGCACACTAACTGCAAAAGATCTTGTCATACTCTGTGCTTGGAACCACTGCTCACTGTTAAGGTTAATGAGGCATATGAAACCACTGAGGCATGCATTACACTGATAACTGACAGTTTATTATCTCTCCATAACTGATCTAGTATGAGATACCTTTCTGAATCTTGTTACATGCTTTGCATGCTCAGGTTTTTTGCTCTCTGAGTAAGGAAGGAAAAAAATTCCCCAAACAATGCTTCTGTTTCAGGTCAGAACAGCGAGTTCTTAGGCAAACACTTAAATTCAACAATGTGCATTACCTTTAACTATTTTATTTAGAGTCTTACAGCACGGAATTATTTGTCTCTTCCAAAATGTTAGAGATGTCTACTCGCCTTTGACAGTGTCCACATCAGGAGCTACAAGGCAGTAGAGGGACTTTGCATTAACCCAGGGAACATCAAAGAAAAGCACTGTGCCAGCAACTTGGAGCAGGGGAGATAGATTCCCATACAGGGCATACTGGGAAGAGAATCAGAATACTTTCAATTTTAAAATAAACCCACACCTTACAGAGTTAAAGGCAAATCAAAGTTAATAACTGGATTTTAAAAACTCACAATATTGTCTAATGAACATGGAAGCAGTCTTGAGTTTGGCACAGAATACTTTTTACTGAACAATTTACATATTGTATCTAACTGAAAATAGATATGCAAACTTGTTTCAAAGAAAATACAACTTAAGCTCTAACAATATTTTCTTAAATGTTGGCAAATAATCCTCATTTTAGATTCAAGTCTTTAATTGGTATATTTTGGTTTTAAGGTAGTACTCATTCACTTCAACCAATTGCAATTGCTTTATTCTGGTTGGTATTTTAAATATTTAAATATTTTACTTTTGTTCCTGAGGTAGCAACAACTACTAAATTATACACACAGTTAAATGCCTAGCCACCGACTAAGATATTTCTTCACAAAACTCTGTTCCTCAAGACTCAGTGTACAACACTATGAAAGCAGACGTCATATGGTTACACTTGTCTAAGGTTATGACGAGACACTGTACAGTGAACAAAGAGAGGTCTGAAATGCTCCCTTATCCATTTCTCTACGAAACCCAGTAATAACTGGCCTCCTTTTGTACCACAAGTTTTATGGTTAAGTTCCTCTACTCTTTAGGCACAGTCCTGCCTGAAGTAACAGTAAGAAACAGCAGAATCTTCATTTAGTAAATTACTCATGCTGAAGCCAGTAAAAACTACACAGCTTTTCTAAGTCTTGGATATGAACTTTGATATAAAATTTTGGATCAGTAAATACTAAGCTTTAAGTGGACCATTTGAGGCTGTTGTATGTTGGAGGTTTTTTTAATGCCAAAATGCAGAACTGCACACAGAAACTGAGTAAGCAATTGATGGACTGAATAATTCTTTCCTTATCACATTGTGCATTTCAGCCACATCCCAACTGCATGTTGAGGCAAAACCTGAATGTGCAATAACCTTTGTTTGCTCTCAGTGTCACTGGAAGGAAATGTACACATGAAGGGAAGATGTAGCCTACCAGCCAGCTGGGACAGCTGGGAAAAGTGGTGGTTAAACACAGCCTAGCAGTCTTAGAAAAGACAGAAAGATTGGCTTCTGCATGTTCAGAAATCTGGATAAGCTGTATTGGCTGAAGTGAGAGCACTGTAATTCAAGACTTCCTTATCAAATCTGTCAGTTTGCCACTATTTAATTGAACCCTTGAGCCAGAGTATGCCAGTTGGGACTGGACAGGTAACCTGCAAAGAACTCCATCACAAATGACAGAATCTCCTGGGGACCTGCACTTGGCTGCACAGCTGAAACAAAGCATAACACCATAGGCAGAAGATGAGAAGATGAAAATACAAGAAATGTGTAATCATGCTGCATGGAGTAGCATGTATATTAACTGTATTTCAACTGGGGAAAAATATTTTCATCAGAAATACCTCTTTAACCCTTTGCAATGATGAAACTTCCACCCCCAACCCCCCCTCCAATTTGTGGAACAAATTCCAAATGCAGATTTTAAAAAAAAAAAATTATCCTTACATACACTTCTGTGAATGTAATTGTAGGAGCAGTTTCTCTCTTGTTCATCCTACCTCAAAGGAATAACTAAAGAATTTCAGGTTTCACAATGTTTGACACAATGTGTATATTAACATGCCTAGATCCTTGTGACATTATATTTCAGCATCAACTTCTCCTAACTTCCAGGCAAAGCTTACTTTTAATTTTCTTGGACAAAGTATCCCACAAATTTAGGTGAAGAGGGTAGCAACATGTTACAAACCAATTCAATGAGATTTAGTCTTGTAACCCTTGAGAGCAACATGAAGAAGCACTGCCAAAATAGATGATCTGATTTACTTCGTTGCTGTGACTTACAAAAATGTCAGTTATTCAGCAAAGACACCAAAATTTCTTTTTATTCAGGAATACTGTTTCCTCTGAAGAAACTTCATGTACATTCATAATGATTTTATAATGTGGTTTTGCCTTCTGTTTTTCAAGTGGAGAAAAAATTACCGCCTCCTTACATTTACTTTATTGTTTTTATATACCTGTGATTTTTTTTTTATGGATTAGTATTTACGTGGAAAACAATAGCTAAAACTGTGTGAGAAAATCACTACGTATGCTGTAAGTTGTATACTATTTCTCAGAACTCCAAACCTATATGAAGAGCGTTTTTGTGAGAGCAGACAATTTTGGTCAGGTGAATTAACAAGTGAGTTGTAACTCAGTTTCACAAGGAGAAACCTCTGCATCATCCTAACAACAGCCTTTCCTGTGCTCAGATACAAACTGTTTGCTTCAGACAGGTTTGGCTTGGGGCCTGGGGAGGGACTGAAAAGTTCACAGCAAAACCATGCAGGACATGGAACAGGAATTGCTGCAGCAGCCCAGCTGACTGCTCACTAATAGCAGCCTGCGTCCACAAGCACTCCAGTGGATGCTGAAGGAATCACCTCACTACTTTAGACACAGCATTTGTTTTTGCTGAATCTCTCATCATTACCAGTTCTCTACACAATTACTTTTCTCTTAATTTTTTTTTTCTGGCCACAAAAATAACAGCATATTTAGTATGAAACCTTTGCTTATATTTATAAAGCAATGGAAAAGTGACTATAAAAACATCTTCCTAACCACAATTAAAATATACACAGAATTATCCACAATAACTGAAGTCTAGTGATTGTGGTAGATGCTGATCTTTTATTTTTAAATGAATGAGTGAGTAGCATCTTCCCTGCTATGCCAGTGTGAGTTATGTGTACTTGATTTTAGTCTCACAACTCCAAGTCAATACTCAGGCTGCACATAATAATCAGAAGCAGCATCAAAGAGCCAATTATTTACTGCTGTAATTGACAGCAAATACATTTCAGCTCAAATCTCTCAAGCTACCTTTATTATAAGATGTCTAAAGGTCATTTCAGCTTAAAGGTGACTTAAGCTACCGATTTTTATTTGCACAGAATTTGGAACAGAGCCAGTATCTGATTTAAACTTATAATATTCAAGGGCTGAAAGGTTCTGAGACTGCAGACAAACTGAAAAATATCTTACAGGACTATTATATACTTTTTATATTATAGAAGTACTTAAGACCACTAGTCTTGAGCTTGGGTGCCCTGTCCTAGTTTTATAAAGCTTATTTACTATCCCAAAATCACTGCTTTCCAAGAAACAATTAACAAGGCAGAAACCTGAGGGAATACTACAGACTACTGCTGCTTAGTGTGATAGTCTGTAGTCAAAAAATCAAGAGCAGCCTAAACATTTCAATGGGCAGAGCGGAGAAGTTAATAAAAGCTAGGTGAAATTTAACAAATGTATGAAAGAAAATGAACCAGAAAACATTTGACAAATGAGGGAAAAAGATAGGAGCCGACAAGCTGCAACAGTACTCACAGTAACTGGTGGGCTAAGTGAAAAGGGCATTAGAAAAGAAAATACACATCGTAGTTTGAGAGGCACCAAAAGTGGAAATTCCTATAGTGTTCTAACAATGGAGAGCAAATTTAGCAGTGCAGAAGGAAAAGAACAGAGGTTGAACAACATCTAAGCAGAGATATCTGCCTGTTTTCAGAACAAAACATTAATTTCAAACCATTTTCAATACCCTGTGACAACAACAGAGCACTAGTGAGTTTGCTCCCAATGTTTCTCTTTCTGTAGAAAAGGTAATAACCTTTATTATTGTTACCTATGGCTGGGTGTTCTTAAGGTTTTCTGGATGGGTAGAAGGCTTGTCTTCTAGCACCCTTGGGAGCAAAGACTATATTTCAGTAAAATAAATATAATACAAAGTCATTCACCACGTACTGCTACTTTCTCGTTTAGTTACTAATATGAACTATTTTATTTACACATTAGTGAGATTTACAAAGCTTAAGAGAGTCTAAAGACTACATATTCACATATGCAATGATCAAAAGTTTGCTAAAAAAGAGGTGCAAATAATAGTAATTAGGAAAATTATACGGGGTGAGAGAAGACTGTTACTCTAATTCCTCTAATTTCACAGTTTACTGTGAAAGAGGAGTCAGCTGTGGAAAGAGAAGTTAAGACAACACATATACACCACAACACATTATCCCTCTTGCACAAAACAAACAGACAAAACACAAACAAATAAAATCCTAAAGCAAAACAGCCCAGTATGGAAAGTCATCAGAGAAATGTCAAAAAGAAAGTGTAATAAAAATGTAATGTCAGTAATGAGGAGTCTCAAAACATGAACCACAAGACAACACAATGGTAACTGCAGATTGGACAAACACTTTCTTTTTCTGATATTTCTTGAATCTCAGCCTCCTAAGATTTTTCCTCATTTTTTCTTTCCCACTCCTAGCAGGAGTGCCACTGAAGGAAACATAAAATGTTGCATGCTAAACAACCATACAGTTGACGTAAAAGTCACTGCCTTGACTCTATTCAATATAGAATTGGCCGTTATAGGGCCAAGATCTCTACCACCACTTTTATTTGTTACAGGAAAAAATAATATAAACAGATTATCTGTTAGCTGGAGTTGTGTTCATCCCAGAAATTACTAAGTGGTTTATTCTAATTCTTCTGTACCTATAAAACCAAACCTATTATAAAGGTGTATGTAGGAAGCACTCAAAGATCCACTCTCTTTCCCTCACCCAAACCAACCAACTCCCCACCCATAACAAGTTATGTCTGCAATCTCAGAGATACTATTTGGAAAGACCTTCTCATTTCTTTTTGGAAAATACCATTAGTTTTATCTTTCTTATATTGGCTTAGAGAATCTTAGACATGGCTTTATGAAGATCTATTTGGCATACGCCACCTACATAACCTACTAAAAAGATAGTGTATAATTTTAAAGTTTGGAAACAAAATATAAAAATTCAGGTTTTTTTTTCTCTGCATTCTGCTCCTGGAAATATGCACAGGAAAAAGTGACTGTACATGAGGCACAAATACAATTGCAGGATGGATAATGCTACTTTATCTTCCCCAACAATAAAATCAAAACCACTTTAAAAGTGACAGCCACAGCAATCATGTTTAGATTTTTCTTTCCATCTTAATGTAAGATACTTGTTAGAAAAACAGATTAAAAAAAATAAAAGAGGAAAAAAAAAAAGAGGAAAAAAAGTTAAGAAGAAACTTTTATTGTTTCTTAAATTTAGGACTGTATTTTTAATAGGGCAAGTATGGCCCAAGGATCCAATCCTGTAAGCCGTTTCACAAGGTTGTGCCTGGGTGCAGTTAAGCCACGACCCCGGGGGAACAGGCGAGACCCGCATGCCCAACCTGACACGCGGCCAAGCCTCGGGGCCACACAGGTTCCTTATTTGCCCAGCACGCCAGGAGAGCCGAGTGGGTCCGGAGCTCCGGGAGAGGATAGGGCGACCCACCGCGCTCCCCGTCGCAACTCCGGCCATGCCTTGCCCGGGCTCGCCGCCGCACGGAGGGACGGAGCCGCACGACGGCCGAGGCAGCCCCACTGCCCCCGGTACCGTCGGGCGCGGCTCCGGGCGGGCGCACCAGGGCGGGAGCCAGCGNGGAGCCAGCGCCGCGCTGCCCCGACGGCCCGGCCAGAGGGGCACAGCAGGTGCCACCGCGCCCCCCGCCCTTCGCGCCCCGGACAGAGAAGACGGGACGGGCGCCCCCGCCGCCCACTCTCACCTTGNCACCTGTCCGAGCCGCAGCCGCATCTCCCGCGGGCGCTGCCCGCAAGACCCCCACGCCACCGCCTCCGCCTGGGCAACGCGGGCCGGGCGTGCTCGCGCCGCGCTGCTCTGCCCACCCCCTGCGCAGAGGGCCGGGACACGTCCTGCCTCGCCGATCGCCGGGCGGGGCCGCAGAGCTCTCCCGCTGCACATCGGCGTTCCCCAAGGAACGGTCGCCTGTTGGTAGGGACACGCAAAGTGCAGCGGGGACACCCGTTCCTCCTGCCATTCGGCTTCACCCCGGGAGACACCAGCCTCATGAACAAAAGTCCACGCCAATTCGCGCTGCGAAGCCCCTGGCGGAGCCCTCCCCTGCCCTCAGCTTTCCCGAAGCTCGGACCCACACCGAAGAACCTCTTGACTGCGGCAAGTATAAACTGTTCACGACAAAAACGTCTCGTCACTTCGGCAGGTGCTGTTTAGCCCAAGTCATAACATTGAAAGGAGTAAGATGAATGTATCTTTACAAACAGGTGCTGTGTATCTGCTTGTAACTAGGGCCAGAGACTTGTAGATAAGGAAGTAACGACAGAAACTACCAGTTTCAGAAAATATTACTAGTTGACCGGGACTACTCCTCAGACAAGGTCATGCTTAATTCCCGAACTTCGAGAAAAAGATTAAATACTTGATAGAATTATCTCATGCAAGGGATGGTGTGTGTGTGTGCATGTGTATGTATGTGCATGTTAAGGGGGACGTGTATTGGGCAAATTGGGAAGTCTGTAACTTCCAAGTACCTCAGCCAATAGGGAAAGAAAGAGGGTGATGTGGCTGGGAAAATTAGGATAATAAGGGGGCTGTGTCCTCCAACAATTTGAGAGACTCCATGGGAAATGCCTCATGGCCTTTCCCTTTGTTCATGAATAAAGTTACAGGACGACTTTGTCTCCTTTTTGGACATAAACCTCTCGTGATGTGATTTTTTTTCTGCACAACATTGTAATAGTGAACATTATTTTGCCCATTTGAAACCAATGGGTATTTGTTTGCATATTGCTTGTAAGATTGTATCAGGAAGCCAAGCTGTGTACAATTAATACATGCATTTAGCACAGTCACAGAATCAGGTAAATAAACCAAGCTTTTCAGTTCACCTTTAAAGAGGAAGGAGGGCAAGCAACTGCAAAATCTAACCTGATCAAAGTCTAATGGTACATTGGTACCTCTACCCTGATAACAGTATTATACTTAAGCCATTGTACCTTGCTTCACACATGCCTTTCCGTTTAGAAACGCACACCTGTTGCATTTTTAGGTCTTCAGCAATCCATAAGAAAACAAAAAATTAGAATAGATGCTTAGAATACGTCTTCTACAACATAGTTTATAAAGGGAACAGATACCTTATTTACCAAGGTTCCTGGAACCATTTACAGCAACACAGTTCAAACAGAACCACCGATGTTTTACAACCAAAATTTTCCTCTTTCTTATACCTGATTAGCAGTATTTTAGTGGCTTTTGCTTTGACATGTTCTCTGCCTCCTCACAGATCTACCTTTCATTCTACAGCTATGATAAAGAAAACATGCTTTCCCGTTCTGTGTTGCAAACATGCAAAGGACAGCTTCAGAAATCAGACTGGGCTTGGGTAGCTCTCAAAAGCAGTGAGCTTTTTACTATCTAAATTGTTGTCTACTTCTTAATGTATTACTAGCATATATAATTTATTACCTTATTTACCCAAAGGACATAGTAATTTAGATAATTTGTTTTCTAAAAATATGCTTGTATTATTAATACAGTATCTCTTCCTTCCTTTTCTCTATTTGCTTACTTAACAATTTACCTCATTTTGTACCAAACCACCAAATAATTTTGTGTGCAAAATTAATGGTGTGGTGCAAAGCAATGCCAAATCCTGCAACAGTTATGTCCAGACACAGGTGTGCTGGAGTCCTAATGTAAATGCTGCTTTTATGTGCCACTCTTTATACTCTCAACAGTATAACTATGTCCTTTTTGGAAATTTTAGACCTCACAAATTGTATATTGCTGCTCTGGCAAGGTTAGCGTGACCTTCCTGTGTTTGAATTATTGTATGGATGGGTTTACATCTCTTTTTACTAATTACTTTGAATTATAAATGGTTTTATTCATTAAAAATGCAGGAGACTGCTAGTAGCCTGTGTCAGTACACACATGAACTAAAAATCTTAGTGTGGCTCCATAAATTGCCATGAAGCCTTGAGTTAGACCTCACTATTCCTGTCCTGTACTCATTTCTTATGAACTTCCCTCTGTCTTCTGTTTTTGTGCCTTTGAAATTTTTGACTGAGAAATCTTCTTTAAGCTACACTGTGGATATGCATTTAGAATTGGCTAATAAGATGCAATGCAATCATGACACAATCCTCTTCTCCTACTGTCTCCCCATCACCATTTCCCTCTCCTACTTAATAAACTAAAAGCTCAGAGAACTAATTTTGATGGAGGGTTAATTTAGATTTTGGCACATTTGCAGTAAAATAGAGATTTAGAACTAAGAGGAGTAAATGAGCATTAATTACCCCCTAAGTAATGAATAAAATGTCTTTATTGGTTGGTGTTCTATCTGTAATAAAGCCAAAGTGAACATGTAAATGATGTGGTCAAGCAGGAGGGCTGCTAAAGATAAGATTAACAGAAATCTAAACCACATCTAATTTTTAACCAATTTAATTTTATGTTCAGAGCAAGTAAGGGAAAAAAAAAAGAGAAGACCATCACATATTTCCAGAAACTAATAACAAACTGACAGTGTGCGGGGAACGTCCATGGAGACTGCTGTTGACTGCATTTGATGTTATTTATTAAGGCAGCAGATACAGTTATTCAGCCATGCTAAGTTGTGGTGACCATTTACTTGATGCTCACTTCATAGACTAGCTCATTAACTTGCAATGAGGTAGTGCATTAAGTGTTCCTCAAAAAAAAAAATCAAAAATCTCATGACTGAAACTGTCATGAGCTTCCACTGCACTTGGACCTACTTGCAAACAAGAGTCCCTTATCTGTTTCATGCTTTCACAGTATCTCCCTCCCAGGGCTCTCTTCTTATGTTATTTCACATGCTCAAGAACGGTGTATAACTGGAATAAGTTGTGTTTGGGTTTTGGGGGGTGTTAATATTTTCTGAGCAGTTTTACCTCCCATCAGCAGACTTTTTCCATTTTTGGCAAACAGATCATCTTTAAAAAGACTCTATAGAAGAACACGTTGCTGAGTAATCTGTAATACTTAACACTAAGAAAGCGACTCAGTGGACTGGTTCTCCTTACCTGCAAGAGAGATTTCCTAAGCTTGTCCTTGTGCTTTGTAAGTGAATGTCTCTTGCTCAGGTGATTGCTCCACATTTTTATACTGTTTTCACACATCCATGTTTAAGCAAGGGTAGAGAAAAGAAACATTAAAATAAGTATTTGACATAATACAGGCTTCTGGCTGAGCCAAGCAGTAGACTATTTTCCATGTCCTTCATCTGAAAAGGTATAGGAACAAAGAATAACTACCAGTAATAACACGTAACCGCTACTTCCATGGAAAGTTTTCTGACTAGAGAGAGATCCAGCTGCTGGTTATTTGCCCTACTGGTCACCCAAGAAATGGGATTTAAAAAAGTAAACAGGTTACTATCTTTACCTCAACCAAAGTCTCTGTGAAGGTAAAACTTGAAGGCAACTACTGAACACAAGAGGAAGGTAGATTTTTTTTTTTAAGCTACTGCATGGTATTTTTGACTGTCTTAATATAATTTATTAATTGACTGCACATGATGATACAGAAGCCTTCTTGCATGATTCAAGTGCTAACATTTGTACAAAATCAAACATGTTTGCTGTCTTGCAATTTACAAAAAGCTGTGAAAAAAACTGTCAAAAAAGCATGCTATAATATTTTAAAATAATTAATTGGTTACAGATTTTACTTTAAAATACAGATTTAAAGTGAAGAAAACATCATATGAGCAAAATAAGTGTAAGACTAAAACTTGCATCTTTTAAACTCACATTTCAGAAGTGCTTAATTTAAACCAAGACCTTAAAATCTGTCAAGCTTACCTCAACAAATCTAATTATATCACAGAGAAGTGTTGTGCAATGCACCGTCAACACCAGATATTCTACACATCAGTCCTGGAGACTGGAAGCAAAGAGAACTGATAAAACAATAATCCTGTACTCTGTGTATGTATTGTTACAGTAAATCACAATAGAAAGTGGAACAGATTCCAAAACTTGTAGTAAAAGTTACTTTGGTTCTTAACATTCCACACAAAATGTAATTTCTTTTTAAGTATGAATATAATGAAAAAATATTCATATTGGTATGAAGCTATTTAATCCCTTAAAAGATCCCATGGAAAGTGAAATCCTTGAAGCAGCAGCACAGTTTAATTTTGGTATTAAAAAATCAACATAAGTCTCATCAGCTAGAAATTTCCCTGTGTTATTTGTGCAGACCCACACTTAAGGATGCACCTGCTGGACTTCCAAAAATTTCAGTAGCTCATACTTTTAATGAACTACCTCAGTGAAATCCACGCATGGGCATAAAGACTGTCAGGAAGGACCACCCTTACATTTCTTCACATTGTTGCAATTCTTCTGCCTTCCCAATATCAAACTAATACCCTTCAGCTGCTCGTGTAGCCAGGACTCCTCTGACAAGATGATTTCAGCCCATCTATGTTTAAACATCACAGCAGCAGTGCACTGCCAAGTTGTCAGATGGGAGGTATAGCACAGTCTTTTTTTTCCCCTGAGTATTTGCTCATAGTTGTTTCATATACAAACTAGGTGAGAGCTATAGTTTACACCCAGTAAATACAGACAAATTTCTTTCCTCCAGTTTCTGTTACCAGTTCTTAGGCACTGGATCTTTGATTTTTTAAATATATATTTCCTGGGGTTTGGTAACCTTGGAATAACTTATATACAAGTAATATGATAAAATCATCATGTCATCTTGTCGCGAAGTAAGAATACTTTTAAATAGAGATAGATACTTTCAAGCTTATTTTCACACAATGCTCCAATGCTTTGAAAGTCAGATTGCTCACTAAGCAGTTACGTTGTCTCTTAATGTGCAATATTCACCACCTCTCCTCACAGTTTTTAAGTGTAGGAATAAGATATGAAAACAATTGAGGTTTACACATCAATGGTTTCCCCACATGAAATTATGCACCCTTATGAGTGTAGGAACTCAGAGAGAGGATGCCAAACAAGTTGGTCCATGCTCTGAAATCCTCTGTGGAACATAGGCCATCAGACCTGTTGTGTGGCTTTTGATTTAGTGTAAAAGTTAGTTCAATTTCCACACATCAAAAAATATAGCAGAATACAGTCAAACAAGTCTGTCAGCTCCCTTACAACACTCCAAATTTTGCATACAATTCTGTGTTCAACATGTGTTTACTGAAACAATCAATTATAATACAATGGAAGTAGTCACTGAAACTAAATGGAACACTCAGGCTGAACATTCATTCAGCAAAGGCGAGGCATGATCCATGGTAACACGCTCCTTAAAATCATCTAGCCCAACTGTTGCAAGATGTGGAATATGTAAAAATTTTTTTAAGAAAGAATATCTTTTGATGTTTTGATCTTCATCTACTTTCAAGCCTAACCAACAAGAGGAGAGATTTAAGTCATGAAACAGAAAGCACCTAACAAGCTCTAGGTGATGTCCAGGTGTTCTACCAAAAATTATTTTTTGGTAGAATTGTCTTGTTAAGGTTTGGGGCTGGACAGGCTTCAATGTTCTCAGACCCAGAGGAGGTTAACAAAGCTTGGGAAGAAGAACGTACCACTGTGGACAAAGTGGATGTCCCATAGTGCACACCAAAAATGCAGAATTTAGGGACCACAAGGACATCTGGCAGAACTCCCAAGGTAAGGAAGAAACAAATGAAGACAATTCAGTAATTGTGCTGAAATCGGCTCCCACTGGGTAGCAGGTAATTCCTGTTACCCCTGTCGGCAGGGGCAGATCCCGACCGATTCACAGAGCACCGACACCGACCCACCGACCACAAAGGAGAGAGAGACTGAGCACGGGATTAATTAGCACGAGAGGTTCGAAAACCGTTAACCAGTAGAAGACAGAATACTGATTAGTAAGAGAACTGTGTGACGTGTAGCCAAAGAACACCAATCCCTTTACTAAAACGTATAAATAGGAAAAAGTTCTGATAGCTGGAGCACTTGATCTGTAGATTATTTGTGGATTAACCACTCAGGGTTGCGCAACTCTGAAATAGATACTCGATGTCTCTCATTACTCAGTACATAGATACTCTCGAGTGTCTCTCATTATCCGCTTGTTGCACACCGGGAGATCAGTCCGGATTTGCGGGCAGTAGGTGACAGCGCTGCCCGGCCCGGCGGGGCAGGAGGCGGGCGGGCGGGCAGCGGGCGAGGAAGCAAGAACGCTCGAAGCCGATAAGGGCCACCTGGAAATGGAAGCCTCTTCCCAGCAGGCACTTCCGCTGCGTCCCGTGCCCGCGATCACTTCCAGGTCGGAAGCTGGCTTCCGGCGGGATGCGGGGGGCGGCCGGGCCCCGCTCGNCGGGGGCGGGAGCAGCGCCCGGGGCCAGGCCGGATTTGCGCCCCGTCGGCGCGGGGCCGCCGCCCGCGGAAGATGTGGGCTCACGTCTGGGGGTTCCTGTACAGCAACTACTTTCGGTTCTGGCTGAAGTGGATCTTGCGGCTGCTGACGGGCAAGTGCGAGCTGCAGCGCCTCCTGGGCGGCGCGGAGGCGGGCGCGCGTCGGACGCTGAGCGTAGGTAATGGAGGGGCCGGGGCCGGGGCCGCGAGGTTGCCTCGGAAGCGTCGTGTACAGCAGCAGACACAGGATCATTTAGCGTGGGAAAAGACCTCCATGATCATCGATTCCAGCCATTTACCCAGCACTGCCAAACCCAGCACTAAACCATGTCTCCCAGTGCCACATCCACACATCGTTTAAATCTCTCCGGGAATGGTGGTGACTAAACTACTGCCCTGGGCAGCTTGTTCAGTGCTTGACAGCCCTTTCGGTTATGACATTTTCCCTCATATCCAACCTGAACCTCCATTGGCACAACCTGAGGACGTCCTCTCCTCCTGTTACTGGTTACCTGGGAGAAGGGATCGACCCCCTCCTTTCCAGTGGTTGTAGGGAGCGATCAAGTCCCCCCCTGAGCCTCCTGCTTTCCAGGAGCTGGAAACCAGTACCTGGCGTGCATTCCCAGAATTGTATTTTCACTCTTCTTTTCATCAAAGCTATCCTATGAGAATTCTAAATGCCAGAACTAGCTTCCTTGTCTACTTGTTAAGGAAATTCCAGTGTCATCAAAAAGTGAATCAGAAATCATACCTTCTCCCCAAGAGTCTTCCTATCACTTTGTGTTTATGATTTTACCTTCCGCTACTAAAATAAACATAAATATATATTGAATAGACATAAATGCATTTTTTGGAAGTGAGGAAGGAAGAGTGATTTAACTTACAATTCTACTCGATGCAGAATTTTGATCTAAAATAGCAATTCAAGAAACTACTGAACATTTTTGTGGTTTTACAATAAATTGCAGAAGTGACTGCACTTCCTTATTCTTCAGTAATAAACATGAAATAATGTCTGAGAACAGGAAAGTATCAATTGACGTATTTCTCTCCTGACACCTTTTCAAATTTGTCTTTGTTTTGTACATGTAATTGATGCTTTAAAAAATGGAAATCTACTTTAAGCATTGTACTGAAGAGTAATAAAAATATCTGTGTACATTAAGACATTCTCTTACCTGATAAACTGTTCATTTTAAGATTGATTAATTTTTTATTACATTTATAAAAAAGAAGTAAAATTTATTTTTTAAAATAGTACTTATATACTCAAGAACACTTACTGACAATTATTTAAAACAGTTCAATTTAATGGTGAAATCTACTTTTTTTTCCATATTGCAGAACATTCACTGGAATCATCAAAAAATAAGGTAAGAGATACTAGGGATGAAACTGTAGTAAAACCTTTTTTCAGAGACAGATCCCAGAAAAATAACACATGCATTTACTTTTTGAGAGGGGTGAACTGAGGAGGAGTAAAGGACAGAGAGAAGAAAACTGGGAATTTTGTGTTCTGTGTGCTAGGTTTATTTAAGGTTTCCCAAAAATAATCCCATGTCCCTTCAAACATTTGTTTCATTGAAATCTCAGCTTTGATAGCTACCTGTTTCCTAATTCTGAAGCATTTTCTTGGCTGCACTTGTTTCAGTTGGATTAGGAAGAACATATTTCAATTCAGCAGCTGTAAGCAAACAAGAACCTAGACCAAGCAACTCTCCAGCTTGGTTGTAAGCAACTACCTCAAACTGACCCTTTTCCTCTTATAGTAAATAATACACGCAACAGATATACAAAAGCGGAGCAATAATAGTAAAGTAGATTATGTCTTCATTCCTCATGAAGTCCTTTACTGTGTTACCTGCCTAGGTTTTAAGAAATGCTGTACATGTTGAAGAAGCTGAAGTGGAGAAGTGTGTCAGAGACATAATGAAAGAAAAGAAGATTGAACAGAAGGACACAAGGTGTGTTTGTAAGCCTCTCTCTGTTCTCACTTGTTTGCATGTTCTTCTGGTTGCTTAACCTGATGCAATATTCATATTCAACACAAGTATTCGGAATGAAATCTGAAAAAAGGTGTGGTTATGTTCTCATCAGTTCTAGAAAATAAATTGTAAAGTTTAATTCATGTGGATTTGGCATTGCTGTATCTCTGTTTTGCAAGTCCCTCCTGTTACTCCATATTTCTAGCTAGTATGATCATTGCATAGGTTGGTTACAGGAACTATATAATTCCTTAGACATATTTGAGAGAATATAGTGATGCCTGATTAATGTTTGCATTCATCTGCATAAGTAATTATTGAGTGACAGGAAATAAACAAAATTCCTTCTTTTTTTCTTTTTTGTTTGAATGTAATACTTACAAAAAGCTTGGGGTAGGTGAACATACAGTGGTCAGGATTTTTGTGTGTCATAACAGATTTGGAGTTTTGTGTCATAACAGATTTTAGCTTTTTTTTTTCCCCATAATTGAAGGTGATAGAGTCTGACTGCAGCACTGGAATCAGCTAGAGATCTTTTAAGTATTTAAGTGTACTTAAACCAGTATGCTGTAGTTTGTAAAGATGCACATAAAGCACTTCCTAATTCTGGTGTTTACATTGCTTTAATATAAGAAAGGTCTTTTCTGGTAATTCAGGCTATAATTTATGGCTGAGTAGGCCTATTTAAAAACTTCTCTGTGGTGTTTTGTTATTATTTCAGGTTTAAGACAAATTTGCATATATCCTTGCTACAGATATCAGGTTATAAAAAACTGTATTTGAATGTGGAAAACCTAAGGAAGGTCCCATATGATTCAGAAAATGAAGAACACGAGGAACAGTTAATTGAGGTGAAATACTTTTTAAAATACATGTGCTGTTTGGTTTTTTCCCCCTCCAAGTCCAACACCTTGAAAGAATGTATTGGTAGCATTCTTACCAGCTGGCCTATTTAAAGCTCTTTTCTCCTTACAAACTGCAAAGCAGAACTGCAAATGACAGAAATGCACACTAAAATAAAGCATCAAAGAAAAAAGAAATAAACTAGAGTTACTTGCAGTGGAGTTATTGTGTGTGAAATCAGACATAACAACAATATATATGTAGAAAAATAGATTTGTGATGCGTCACTGAAGAATCACTACTAAAAAGATATATAACCTTAGGCACACGTCTAACTTTGTAAACCATTAATTACTAAATAAAAAAGACACTAATTTTTTCTTATTACTGCATGCCAGTCAATGTCAAGGAAGATCGTTTGATGCTGAAAGAAAAAAACTATTTTCTTAGTACTTCATAATTATCTCAGCTTGCTATGGAAGCCCTAACACTCACATGTTAAATGAGTATTCATTGCGAATTTATATTTCAGTTTATAGCTGTCCTATTACAAAATGATGCATAAATTAATTTCTGAGGTGAAGCAAGTCTTTGTTTCTTTGGTATTCATACAGCATCTTTTGTTTGTTAAGGGAAATTACCACATTTAATGTTAAATGTAATAACTTCCATAATTGCTGAAGTGAGCTATTGTAGCAGACTCCAGATTGCCACTAATAGAAAAAAGCAGCATGCAGATTGTACCCTGTTCCCTGGTGAATGATTCCTAGTGTGCAGCAGCAAGTGTTCTGAATTATGTGACTTGGAATACTTGAGCAGTATAATATAAAAATATATTTGTGCAGCTCTGGAATTTGCTGATGCCTCACGAGAACCTGAAGGCCAGAATCAGCAAACAGTGGTGTGACATCGGCTTCCAAGGCGATGATCCTAAAACAGACTTCAGAGGAATGGGGCTGCTGGGCTTAGTGAATCTGGTGTAAGTGAAAACAAGTATTTCATTCTTTTTGTAACTAATTTTCAGTATCTGTATTTTCTCTAGTTAATGCTGTTTCTAATAAAAATTGATTAGAAGCAAATAGAAAGTAGTATGTTCAACATTTCTAGTGGCTGCACAATGTAAACATATGATGTGTTTGAGTAAGGACAAGAAGTGAGGGAAGGGACAGAAATTTGCCCAAGACACCTTATTTCTGTGTTGCCTTAGGATAGAGTTGGTCGATTATACCTAACTTGTCAAAAGCTTTGAAAAGTCCTGAATGTAAAAATTCCTACTGTAATGTAAAATAGAAAAGTTTACATATCTTTGCTAAGCTAACTTTTGGACTAGGTTGAACTTCATATTTGATGTCTAGGTCACAATATTTTGTTTTTGGTTTTTTTTTTTACAGTATTAGTTCATGCTAAATATAATTTATTGTGCTACCTTTTCCTTGGTTTTCATTTTGTGCCATTTTCCAGTTACAGGCTAGTTTTCACCTTTAGTTTAAAGCTATAGATTTTAATGTTGACATGAACACAGTATTTTTTTCCAAAGAATTTAAAATAGTATTTTACACTGCCAGGTATTTTAGTAAGCATTACACCAATGAAGCTCGTCAGATCCTTTCTCGGTCAAATCACCCAAAGCTGGGGTAAGTCACTCTTTCTGGCTGCTTATATGTAAGAACTTGTGTGAAGACTGCTAAACATGTGTCCAAAAAATAAAGAGGAAAATACACATGGGCTTTTTCCATTAAAGAATTTTAAAAAGGGTCAAAATAGAAGGGTGTGAGAAACCAAACACAGAAAGCAATTTCTAGCTGGGAGCTAAGTGCAGATTTTTTTTTTTTTTTCAGAATAGAATTGTTGGGGCAAAACTGTTGCAAAATACCATCTTTATTTAATATAGTAAATGCCTTTAACTTTGTAGTTAATTTCATTTATAGTACACTTAGATTAGATTTAGAAATTCATACTTGTTTTTCACCTTCTTACTGATCCTGTGTTGGGATAGTCTAGATTACCTCTTAAGGTCCTTTTTTTCCCTCTAGGTTTCTGCTCTGTAATAAGTATTGTAAACCCATGATTTGTGTTGCAGGTACTCCTATGCCATAGTTGGGATCAATCTGACAGAGATGGCATACAGTTTGCTCAAGAACGGTACTTTAAAGGGTCATCTCTACAACATGGTCTCCGGGTTGCCACAGATGGAGCACTTCCATCAGTTTTACTGTAAGTATCTATAGCTGCTCTAGTACAGACTACTCAGGGTAGGCCACAACATAGAGTTCGGGCTCTTTGGAGTGCATTTCCACTCTTTTCTCATTAGCCAGAGCAAGCTGTCTGTCTTCTGCATCAAGTATTGGAAATGCACCTGCTGCTTAAACATTGTGCTGTAGAAATGTACGTTTAAGGATAATTTCTGTGGCTTTCTATATTTTAGATACTCCAGTCTGAAAACTCAGTATTTGCAGATTTATTTTTTTATTTATTATTAGAGCATCCAAAAGTTTGTTGTAGATCAGGATGGGGCAGTCCTTGTTTTAAGGGATTGAAGAGAGTTTAAAGGATCACTCTAGGACTGGCTGTATTTTATTTTCTTCACAGGTTATCTAGTTTATGAGTTTGACAAGTTCTGGTTTGAAGAGGAACCAGAAAGCATTATGCACTTCAGCCAGTACAGAGAGAAATTCCATGAAAAAATTAAGGGACTTCTACTGGATTACAATGTGGTAATGACCTTACAAGATACAAAGAAACCTTAATTCCTCTGCAGTATATGAAGTTCTGTATTAAAAATTGAGTGGTGCATTTGGATGGAAATTTTGTGTGTTTCACCAAAAACTAACAATATAACTTTTTTTTTTTTTACATTAAAAAAAGAAAATTAGCAAAATTCAGTTAAAAAAGCTTGGACAATCAACCTCTGTTAACAGGTATTTTTATGCTATTCTCCAAAGGGCAGCTTTCTGAAAAGGAAGTAAAACAAAACCCAACCAACAAACCAATACAAAAAACAACCCACAAATCTCAAGAACCTCTGAATTGCTTACTTTTACATTTTCTTTTATACTTCTTGGTACAGAAACATGAAGCAGGTATTATGCTGCATCATATTTTCTATGAATGGGTTTGACTGTTAATGGTCTTTTAAAAGACAGTTTAAATTCTGCTTTTCAAATTTGAATTTAAATTCCAATCTTTTAACGTAACAGTTGAATTTCAGCTTTTAGTTGAAATTATTGTGGTTTTAGATTTTTTGTGTTCTTGTTCCTTTATGTCATTGATCATTCACTCAACAGTGTTAAATTTCTTTGTAATTAAGAGGTCCTCGAAGGAGACATATTATTTGTTTATAATTTTGGAGAAGAGGCTTAATCCATCAGCATATTGTACTTACTTGTATTCTAGTACTTACTAGAAATTACTTCTGGAAAGGAAGTTTATCTATGGATTTTTACCAGCCAATTCCTATGCTTGAAAGAAGTTTAGTTTGCAAACAAACAAAAAGAACCACGTGTCATCAGCATGAGGATAAGATCCTCAGGCTAAAGCTACTCTTTTTAAAAGTATTTCTATTATAAAAAATTTTGATTCTTTCTAATCTGACTTCAAATGATGAGGATGATTGACTCAGAATCTGTTGTCAGCCCTTTCTTTTAGCAGCTAAGGGGGTATTCTTAGTGGGAGGTACAACAGATTTACATTAGCCCTTTTATAAATTAAAAAAAAAAAAACCTTTATTGCAGCTGCAATCCTTATTTTGTAAAAATAAATTTACATCTGAGTACAAGTCTAAAAATATGTATTTTCCATGTAAGGGATGTAACTTTGATGTGTTTTCCTTAGTCTTGCCATCCTCAGATTACATGACAACCTAATAGCTAGAACTTCATGTCTGTATTGTGACTAATTATTGCTTAGAGCAACTTCAAATGGATTTGGTATGACCATCACTTTGTTTTCTAAGACCTTCTATTAAATAAGTGCCTTCTGCTGTTTTCAATCAACTTTTATTTTTGATTCTTCTAACTAGATCACAGCCTTAGAAACTTGAGTAATTTGAGAAAGATTTTTTCACCTTATATCTAAATAGCTCACAATCGCACAAAATTTGTATGTTGGTACAAGCTTTCATATGTTTTTTTAATCATCTCAGGTAAACTAGTTAATTCCTAGTCAGTAATGACTACTCCAGAAGAGATTCCTGAAGAATATAAGCATTGAACACAATGACTGGAGGCATGAGAGAAAAAAAAAGAAAAAAAAGAAAAAAAAAAACCAACAAAAAAAAAAACCAAAACAAACAAAATATAATATGTAATACTGCATTTCTTGGAGATCATCAAAACCCACCTGGACATAGCCCTAAGCAGCCTCCTTTGAGGGGCCCTGCTTTAGACAGGGGATTCGATTTGGTGATCCCTAGAGGTGCCTTCCCAGTAATTCTGTGAGTCTGTATTGTGTAAGTAGTGACTTGTTGCACTGCATCCACCCTTGTGCTCTTGATCCCTTAGACGCGGGGATCTCTTGCTTGTGGGGAAGATCAGGATACCTCCTGATCAGGGTACACACTACATGTGTATGGGGTAACACAGTTCTCTTTTCTTTTTATGATACCTTAGGTACAGACAAGAGTCAGACAAGTTGAATGTGTTCAGGGTGGGGAAGGCTTCAGTCTCACCTCTGTTGGGTTGCTGTTGTTCTACCAATATTAAAAAAAACCTCAAAACAACAAAAAAAAAAAAAAAAACAAAAAAAAAAAAAAAAAAAACCAAGCAAACAAACAAAAAAACCCCCCAAAACCACTGTGAAGATATGCACAGGGTTTTATGGTTTATTTATGGCTTGCCCTGGCTTGTTAACTGAACAGCTGAACTGACCAGATTAGAACCAAACTGACAATGGGAGGCCCAGTTCTTTTGCTGCTCCCCTGTATGTAGATCCTGGAATACTCACCAATAAAGAGCTGAGGTCCTGTGAAGAGCATTCTAGGATTCAGGTCCTGTGGTGCAGCTCTGTTTCTCTGAGCTTTGCAGACCCTGGACATGCCAAAAATCCAAGGAAGGAAGTGGAAAGTGTCCCAAGTGGTTACTTTCTAGCCTCGTCTTCTGTTGAGTATGTCTTCATTAGTAACTTTCTCTACTGCTTGTAGATCTCCTTTGCAAGCAACACACGACTGACTTTTTGAATTCCAGAAGTGATCCCAATTACATTTGGCAGCTGCAGCAAAGGAGATGCTACTTGTTTTCATCTACTGCCTGGCAGCTAGTTACAAAATTGTTGAACCATCTCTAAAGGCTCCCCTGAGCTACATCTGAAAGCTTTTTTCTCTTTTTTGCAACAGTTGCAAAAGTAATCTACACCCTTGGGTTTCCAGCACTGAAACTTTCACTGGGCTCCTTGTTCACTGGGAGACTGACATTTAACTATTGCTGAGGCTTCTAAAGCCCAGCCATAGTGTCTGTCACACACCTGAGATGTTTTAGTGTCAAATGTAGTTCAAGCTTTTAATAAGATGCATCTTTGCTAGTTTTTTTCCTTCTTAAATCAATGGGCGATCTGGGAAGTGAGCTGTGGCAGTAAACCCAACCATCATCAGATGAGTGAGACATAAGGGAATGCATCAGTTTGCATGTAGTAATTAAGGTGAATGTTTATGTTAGGCTCCAGCGCACCCTCCCAGGAAACAGTTAGAATTTGCATGTCAACTAGCCCAGTAATTCTGTCTAGGAGTCACTCACTATATGTAGACTAATACTGCCTGTCCCTGTTTGCACCCCTGTTAGGTTAACTATATTATGGTGGTAGCTAGAAAATGTAATGAAATAGGTAAAATTGTGTTTAGAGAAGGCAAGAACAAGACTTCACTAGTGGTATTTTATGCTAACTCTGTTGTTGTGAGAATCCTAAGGTTATGGAAGACTGGAAATGGAGGTAAGCCACTTTTCTGCAAGTTGATATAATCTTGAACATCAGAATTTGTTGCTCACAGGTTATTCTAAGAGTCTTAAAAACTCAGCAAATTATTATTTATTAACCATCATGTTTTAAATACATATTATCTTATTAGAACTTGCAAGTGTTGATAGTTTTCTAACTTGCTGCCTCTTTAAAACATTCACTATGTGAAAGCTTGTATGCAATAGTATTAAAAAAAATTAAAACTGGAGACAAGGTGGTTTTCTAAATTTGTTGTTGTTCCTGTAGCAAATGCTTAATTAACTACCTTCACTTTTGTTGTTTAGTGTATCTTGAAACATGGTGCCACTCTATGAACAAATTAATCTGGAGATAAAGAGAAGTTTACTACAAGCAAATGTAAAATCTAGACTTTCACTTACTAAGCATATTGTTTCAGAAGTAACTAACTTGATTGGAAAGCCATCTGAAGACGTTGCTACGTAGGAAGAAAGAAACAATATTTTTAAACCGGTTGTGCTTTAGTCATCTGATCTAGCCATATAAAGAACATGGCAGTTTTTCCTAAAGGGCAGTAGTAAAAGGGGCCAATTTAAACACCCCAGGTAAACAGTTTCAGACTTTCAGTCTTTGAAAAACAAAACAAAACAAAAATGTAACAAAAATTAAACACACACACACAGCTCCATTGGTTTTCCAGATATTCCATCCTAGTTTAAATAAAATTTCACAAAAGAAATTACTTAACCATTTTTTAGGAATTATGATAAAAAAGTTTGTGTTTAGTTAGGTGGGAGTTGAGCAGTCAGCATCCTTGACAATATTGCTAGTGATGTGTGGTGAAGATGGTTTCCTTCTGTCATTCATTGTGTTGCTGTAGTACCATAGTGACCCATCTTTGGACTGATGTTTCTTGTGCTAGTCCAGATAATTCCGTCTCTAGGGAATTAAGAACAACCCAGCCCAAGACAATTTGTGGGCAGTTTCTTCTTAAAACACTGTGCTTAGATAGCTGCATACTAATAGGAATTCCAGTTTACCACAATATAAAAGCAATAATGTATACTGTGATGTCTGTGTAATAGAGATGTTTACAATGGTAGCAAATAAAGAACGGGTTAGTCCAAAATATTGTCAACAGTCTTGTCTTTGGCCTGCTAGAAAATGTAACAATTTTCAGTTTCATGCACCTGCACTGGGATATGAGTGAAAGCTTTATCCTACTTTTTCTTCCCTCCATCTTCCTAACTCGCCTCCAGCTTGCTGAGAGGTCCTTGGTTCTTGATTGGGTTACGCAGATGGGGTACTGTACTCTGCTGCAAGTGGCAGAGGTTTATTACTGCTTCATTTCAGTTGCTTTTCACTTGAAAAGAAGCTATCTTAAGCTTTAAAAAATAAAAAGAGCGCCAAAAAAAAGAAAATTTTAAAAATCCACAACAAAAAAAAAACCCCCTACCAAACCCAAACCCCTAAAAAACCCCACAACAATGACTTTACTTGAAGGACCTGGAAGTTAACCCTCAGAGGCAACTCAAAATGTGAGCATTTTTGCTCAGGAGGAACAAAATTTAAAAGCTGGAGAATAACTCTGGAGAAAGAAACCCTCAAGTGTTGCTGATTTCTTATTTTTTTAAGACTGTATCTTCTGGCATGCCTTCATACAAGCTATGTTAAATAGTTTGCTTGGGTTTTTTTTAGTTTATTTGTATCTCTCAGGCAGCTTTGTTTCTCCTCCTGAATTCTGAAGAACAAATGCTTCTATTAATTTAATGAAGTGCCATTCCATGAGAACTACAAGATCTCATCCATAGCAATTTTTTATTTCTGCAGAAGCACAGAACAGGCCCTGGCACTACAGGAACATCCCAGTCCTCCAAACTCCAAATGTCAGGTTGATCAGTTACGCAAATGTTTTATTTTAGAAAACAGGACAAGCAAGCAGCTATTCATGAAATTTCAACTGAGATCTTGAGTACCACAGGAAAGAGAAGAACCAGAGCTTAATTGTCTTCCAAAATGGCATACTTTGAGATATCTGCCACCACTTATCAGGAACATTTTGCACTGCTGTTAAAGACTGATTAAGCTGTATTTCACAGCTTGTATTCCCAGCTCTAAGCCACTCTTGCACAGTGATGCTGATGTTATCAGCACATGTTGCAATTTTCTATTATTAACCATTTTCCAGTGTAACGTTCACTGCCACATTTTTGTTATTATTTGCTGTCAGGCCAAATTCTGGCTTTGCTATTGAATAAATTAACATTTTTAATTGTGGCAGTTTTGGCTGGGGTAGATTTTCTTCCCAGTGGCTGGTATAGGACTGTGTTTTGGATTTGTGCTGAGTGCAGGGTTGATAACACAGAGATGTTTTTGTTATTGCTGAGCAGTTACACAGAGCCAAAGCCTTTTCTGCTTTTTGTGCTGCCACACTGGAGGAAGTTGGGGGTGCCTGGGAGAGTAGGAGGAGACACAGCCCAGACAGGTGACTCCAGCTGACCAAAGGGATATTCCAGACCATGTGACATCATGCTCAGTATATAACGTGAGGAGAAGAAGGAAAATGGGCACATTTGGAGTGATGGTGTTTGTCTTCACAAACTGCATGTGACAAGGCTCCGCTCTCCTGCAGGTGGCTGAACAGCTGTCCATGGGAAAGCAGGGAATTAATTCCTTGTTTTGCTTTGCTTGTATGTGTGGCTTTTTCTTTCCCTGTTAAACTGTCTTTATATCAACTCATGAGTTTTCAGGCTTTTACCCTTCCAATTCACTCCCTGATCCCACTAGTGGGGGAGGGAGAGAGTGGGTGCCTGAGGCTTGGTGGCTGCCTGGAGTTAAACCATAATGTTAAAAGTCACAATTGCGGCTTGAAGTACATAACACTTGACTCAAGGCTATCTTCTAGTTGAAAGAAACAGAAATAGCATAGAAAGAATGTTTTTTTCCAACCAGAGGATAAAGCTCAGTAATAGATACAACTGCTTCACTTTCAGTGTCACCGTAACATTCCTGCTCACCTAAACTGGTGAGCTCTAGTCACAGACCAGTCTTTTCCCTCAGCACCAGGAGCTGACACCAGGATTTGAAGGAACACTGGAACCTCATTCACTAACCAAGCCAAGTACCATGGCACACTCTGCCAAAGGCTAAGCTGACCTAGCAACTCATACACAATTCCTCAGTATTTTCTCATTTGTTCAAAACATTTTCCTCTACGCCCAACTAGTCCATGTTTCTTACCAAAATGGGTACAACACATCAACTACTTTTTACTGTTAATACCTAATTTCTGATAAAAGGTGCCTTCTAGCTACAGCATCCCTTGTTACTGGATTACCAAGAACTAGAGCAGACTAGGCACTACAGGGATGCCAGAAGTTTGCAGAGCAGCAGCACTGGGATTCACCAGGGCACATGCAACCCAAACTTGTTCAGCTGTTCTCCCTGTCTTCAATACTCTGGGACAGCCTTCCCTGACCTACTGCTTCTGCATTCAAACAAGCTGTAGATTTAGTGTTTATGCAGCAGCTTCGTTGTATTGCTCTAAGTATTCTGATGGAATTAAAACTCTTCCTGATGTTTTTTTGGTCCGTTACTGTATGGCAGCTACTGTTGACAAACCCAGTTACCACAGTTCCATTCTGATGCTGCAAAATTAAAGGTTAATAATGAGGACCCTCTGACAGGCCCTCCTCCAGAACCTTGTGAAGTATCTAGGAGGTACCAGACCTGGCTGCACAGCCTTTCAAGCAAAAGTACAGTCTTTGCCTGACCAGCTGCTTTCAAGCTGCTCCTGTTCTCTTCCACAGTTCCTTATATGCCACACCATATATCCCACACCAGCCCCCACCATCTGAATTTATGACACAACACCTGACTTCTACTGTAACAGGAGCTCAAGAATCATTGTGTAAGAACTCACAAAGTGCTTTTCTCTTCAACGGTTTTGACATCATTTTTCCAGTAGGTTTCATACATCACATAATGAGCTTCTTATCTGTGTAACACAACCCGTGTAACACTAATGTTTGCAAGTCTCAACCCTTAGCTCTAACACCTAGAACTCAGGAGCTGCAAGATGCTACAATGAAGGAGGTAAGTACCACAGAACTTCCAGGTGTTAACAGCTTCTAACTAAGCTGAAAGACAGACTGGAAGAAAAGCTATAAAGAAATATTCTCAAGGGTTTTTTTTATTTGTTTGTTTGGGTTTTTTTTGTTTGTTTGTTTTTTTAAATAGTGGAAGTTCTATACAAAATAACCTACAAAAAAGCTCTAAAATAGCAGCCCCAACTGAGCTCTACAATTCACAGAATAAATAGACTGCATGTCCAAGCACAAAAAGCACAAGACATAGGTACTTCTGAAGCCATACTCACTTTATGTGTAGCAGACCTGCACATACAGTAAGCCTTTAAAAATACTTACATTTTCCCAAAAGTTTCACTGCGCTGTATGCTGGTCAGCTGAATTCTTGTGTAGCTTTCTGTTCACCAGCTCCTACACTGCTGCTAAAGAACAGGGCATAGCAGATCTTGTCATCAAATAGGCAACTTCCAGGTGGTCCTGATCAAGACAGCAGCCTCATCCAAACTTGGAAAAGATCAGCTCACCTGGCTGCTACTATAGCAATGCCATTCTTAAAGAGGACCTGGCTCACACTTGGGAGCTTTGCTGATGTTATCAGGAGGGTAAGGAAGGCTACTAGAGCAAAACAAAAAAATGTTGCCTTGTAAACTGGCTGACGTTACACCAGAGATCTACTTGTTGATGACTCTTCTTGTTACAGGAGCCTGATAATTCTTGTCAACCACTGCATCCCCTGTCATGTGGGTGGGGTGGGAACAAAGCTGACAAGCTCTTAAAAGAAGACTGTTTTGGAGCTGTGTCCTGTGTGTCTCTAGGGATGTGTGTAAGCTTGCTGATAGGCTTAAGTTCACTTTAACATAACAGACACCTTAAAGAGAAATACTTTAGGGATCTGCAAACTTAAAAAGGTCAGTAGTCCACTTAAGGATGTTAATTCTTAGTGCTGAAGACTTCCATGACAGCTTATTCAGCTGCCAGACATTGTAATAAAGCACCTCACTCTGGCCTTGGCATCTTAAATTAAAAAAAAAAAAAAAAAGGTAGTAGCATTCAAAATGGTAATTATGGCTTCAAATAAATATCATTATTTGATACAGGTGTAAACCCATCCACAGTCACAGTAGAAAGACTACAGTGTTTTTTCATACTGTTACCAGTAGACATACTAACATTTGTCTGTGTAATAAAAAATCTGTGTAATAAAAAGCACAACCACCTAATTTTCCCTCTAGCATGACTTTAATAGTTAAAAATCAAATCTGTGCAGTGTACTTTATTTGTTCACATTACCTATTTGTGGTTAAAAACCACTTAATCGTACAGTTTAAAAGCATTCTTTTAAAACAAAAGAATTAAACATAGCTTGTGCTAAAAAAATCTTCAAGTTACATGGATGCAGTATTACACAGGAGTATAAAAATCAACAGTATTCTACAGAAAATATTCTCACAACAGCAAATAAAGATTAGGCATGTAGGCATGATCCTGAAACAAACAAATATGAATTAAAAAACAGCTAACAAAATCTAAAAAAAAATTCCCTAATACCTGTATAAAAAAAAAGCAATGATTCAAAGTGCAGGTGCTCCAGTTTTCATTTTAACATATTATTCAGTAAGTCAATACAGGATACTATTCATTTCATATAAAGTGACAGTGTTCTCAGTAAGATTTAAACATTCAGTTACATTATCTTGCAGATTTTTTTCATTACTGCTGCTTTACACTGTAGTAAATAAAGACTTATGCAATACAGGCTTTTATTTTCTTAATCTAACAAGGATATAATAGGTTGGTGGTAAAGGTTAGTTTTAAGAAGTAAGCTATGTTTGCTGTAGATCCAGCCTTAGAAGCAGATATATATGCTTTCTTTCCTAAGCTTTTAAAAACAGACTACAAATTTTGAAAAGAGACTCAACTAATCTGTTCTGGACCTGCACACACTGTCTTTGGAGAACACCAGCAAAGCTTCCAAGTCCACTGGTTAGAAATACAGTCCTGGGCAGGATCATCTGGAGATCTTCCTTTGGTGGACCCAGCTGGGAAAGGGCTTTCTCTCTGCTGAACCCAGGGAAAGGCAAATGGGCAGAAACCATCACATTTATCTACATTTGCCTGATGTGGCAGCTAGGTTGGGATGGACTTCTCACTTTCACTTGAGCATACCAGTCTCAGGCAGAGGAAGTTAGGAGCCAGGCAGGTGTCACTGAAGTGGTCTTTCGTATATTCAGAAAAGTAAAAACAAAGCATACGTTCAAAGCCTCTTTAGAAAAAAATTATGCAAAATAAAATTATGCTTCAAGGATGTTGCCTGGAACTTATTGTCACCTGAGGTCCTTTTCACGTTGACAGTGTCCCTTTAAATTTTAGGTTCTTCCCATTTTGTTATTTTTTTTCCCAAGCATCAGATCTCTATATATGTCTATTTTAAAAATGCTCATAAATGTTGGCATTAAGTTTACATTTAGAAATTAAGAACTAATCTTTACCATTATACACTGACAGTAATATTAATAATATACACACTTCACTGACAAACATTTTTTTTTCTGTATTTTGAATAAAGTTTGCATGTGTAACACTTCCCACAGAAAGAGTGATTATACTTGAAGATAGTTATGTCTGTACCCCAACATTTTCACATTAGTGAAAACAACTATGTTTTGAAAATACCAGGGCCTCTGCCAGGTACTAATAAATAGAGAATAAAAAGAAAAAATTAAAGAAAAAACCTGATTGTCTTTTATCCCGACATAGTAGAGATTTCATAGTCACTGGCGGAGGTTATTGGTTTACCTCTCATTCTGATGTTTTTAGCATTAGTAATCCTAGCCATCATGGACACAGGCTTGTCAAAGTACCTGACCAGTGCTGGCTCAGTCAAAAGGGAGGCTAAAAATTGTTCAAAGGTGATGGCCCAGTCCCTGTCAATGCTTGTGCTCCTGCGGAGGGCAGGGGTGTGGTTGCTACGCACCAGAACCGTGTCTTCACCGATGTCCTCGCAGTGCAGCTTCTCCTCCTCGTGTGAGCCTGCACTCAGCACCGAGTAGGAGGACATGGAACTGTCATCTTTCGTGTCGTCATCGGAAATGAGCATGGAAGAACAGGCTCCATTGTCCCTGGGAGAAGAGTCTTCCAGCTTAATGTCTTCCATCTGCATGCCCAGGGCACTGTCAGTGCCAGCGGCCTCCTCCTCACTGGCCACGAGGCTGCCCCGGAACGCCTTCTGCTGTTCCAGGGGGCACTGATGGTGTTCCTTCTTCTGGAACAGCTCGCTCTGAATGGCTTTGCTGCAATTGTTGCTGCTGTCTGTGTCGTTGGGGGGCTGCATGCTGAAGAGCTTCCCAACCTCCCCAATCTCCAGGAGCAAGCTCGTCACGGCAGCTGTAGCATGGTACAGGTCCTGCTCATTGGGGTCTTCACTGAACATGTTGTACATTGTCTTGCACAGCTCAATGAACTGCCCCTAAACACAGGGGGAAGGAACATTAACAAGAGCAGGAAAAGGTCATGCTGACATCTTCCAAACCAGTTTTAAAACTCTGGGATTGAGGCCAGACACAACAGTTTATATGATTAAAGTGAAATTTGAAATAATCCAGGTGTAGTCTAGGAAGCATTTTCTCTGACTGGGCAGTCAGAGATGTTGCGTCTCCTGAAGGTATTTAGAATAAATTATTGGATGTTTTGTCCAACATATTATAAATACATTTCTCTGCAGCCACAGGAGGGCAACAGAGGGTGAGCAGTGAGACACCTTGCATTAATTTTGGTGGATTTTCTTGTAAGATCGATGCTGAGTACAACTAAGGGTTTGCTTAAATTGATGAGAAGTAATGAAAAATGAAGACCTGAAGCACTCCTTAGCTGACAGGAGTAACTTAGTTGGATACAAGTCTTTTGAAATTCAAAACTGATAAATTAGATAGGAAGATTTGCTCAGGGCTACCTTAAGTAAGAATCATTGTTCTCCAGGAAATAAACCTTCCCTACATGCTCTGGAGGAAACAGTTATCCCAATGGGTCTCCTCCTCAGAAGCTGTGGATCTGAGGGGATTGAGACTAGCAGTACAAATTACAAAATACAAAATACTACTTTCAGGTTATGCTTATTAGACATTAAGAGCTGGCTGGTGATACTCAGTGTCACATCCTTTGTCTAGAGATCAAAACAATATGTTTTACCATTCCTATATGTGTGTATCTCATTTTTGGGATGTTTTGGGAGCTAAATGCCAGTTAAAGTATTTTGTAAACAATAAACTTCTGCAATCAGCTGACTGCTACTCTGGTAAAAAAGTATCTGCTCAAAATAAAACCTTTGTTCAGTGTTAATACATTGAATATTTATAGATATGTGAAGAAAGTTTAAATTTAATGAAAAGTAAGTGGCAACAGAAGTACCTGATTCAGCTTGGGTAAGTCCTTTGTGTTTTTTGCTTTGGATTTATTCTCTTGGCTCCACATTCTCAGGTAATTTCGATTCTCTTGTGAGCTCTTCTTGCCTATTACCAACAAATTACCAGAGATGGAGGAAAAAGTCCATGAAGAATCCTTAAATTATTACCTTTATTTCCCATTTTCAAAAGGAGCATCTTTACATGAAATGAAAGATGTAACTCACAAGGAGACACCAAGCATACCTTTGTCTGTTTTCAGACTCACTGTAACAAACCCATCATCTACTCCATGTTTGTTCCTGCTGTCTAGGCCAACAACTAGGAAGTGGAGGGGCAGGGGGAGAGAGAGATCAGTGTGGGTTTAGATACAGACATTGTTTTCACGAGCACAGTGCAAAATAACAAAATATTTACAAATATTTACAAACTCTGCAAAAAAAGCAGAGTAAAAAAAAAAAGAGTAAAAATTACAGAAATAAATTATGGTTTTTGCTTACCCTTAAACCTGCACATAAATTCCATTTACTTTATAATATCACTACTTAGGGGGGACAACCTTAGGTTTTGTCCACGTAGTACAATGATTAACCCGTGCTAACAACAACACACCTCCTAGCATGATGCATGTTTGGTGATTATACTAATGCATCCTCTTTTGCCTCTCAGGACTTGAAATTGCCATTTCTAGACTATTAACTCTTACCTGTATTTTCAAACAACTTTCCTCCCACTTATAACCTGAAGGTTATATTTTTCTTGTATCAAAAAGAAACTTCACATCAAGTATCACAAGAAAAAGAAAGCCATTTAAAGCAGCAGTGATGAGACGCTGGCTCTCATTAGGGCACATAAGATTTCAAACCACTGAACTACATTTTGACGTATCTTTTGCTCTCGGTGTCTTAGAATGTTTTAAGTTCTGATCCTAATATATCTTGAAACCCAATCTATTTATTCTTATTCTCCACAAAATTACTTCTACTACAACACACAGCATTATTCTGCAAGTACTTCTGCAATGAACAATTCAGGGGGACTCTGAGTGTACACATGCCTGCACCTCTAAAGACATCAACACATATACAAATGCTTCATACTTCTTTTTACAGAGAATACTTTGCTAACAAAGTTTAATCCAATTAAAAAGTAGCTCCCTAAAAAGACATGTTGATTGAAATGCATTGCCACATCTTCTCATGCCCGAGAAAAAGGATGCCTACCATGTGTACAGTCTGGTGTGATGTCCTCAAAAAAGTACTGAGTAGCTTCAAAAGCAGAGTCTGGCTCTTCTTGCTCAGGGGATGGATCTAAGCAACACAGTAAGGTTCTTTCATTAAAAACATCACCCTTTAATTAAAAACTGAAAGATATTTCCATTAATACATTTAGAATGTCAATTTCTAGAAGTAAAAGTATGAGGGTGTGATGGACAACTCGAGATGAAGAACTAGACCTGAATTGTCTCCTTCCAACATCCAATATTGTCTCACAAGAAACTGTTTGCTTCCAGAGGCTGGCTTACCCATCTTCCCATGCCTACTTGCATTACTTTCTCCTGTGCAGCTCAGTATGTCCTAAGCAGGGTTTGCTCTCTTTCCTACCTGGAAACAATCTGTTATCATTTGGTATGAGTTTGCCAGTCCCCAAATATGAGAAGCTGCATTCTTAAAAACAGATATTTTTTGCAATAGTTCAATTTCTTTTTTGATTTTAAGTATTTTAAAAAAGTATTTGAAGTATTTTTTTCCCATTTAAATTACTGAATCATTCAGGCCTACCTCCAAGCAAAACTACCTGGGAGCAATCAGCAATGTTCAAAGCATACAAAGGTGAATGTCCTCTCAAAGTTTTTAGGTATGTTTGCCCCAGCATGTAAATGTGCACAAGAATTAAACTACCCAAGCAGTAGCAATGATCTTGAAGTGCAGGTTCAGTAAGTTATGACATGTGTGTGACAAGCCAGAGAGGACACAGTTCCAGTATAGAATTTTGAGAACTGTTCTGAGGTGTTTTCATCCCCTCTTCACCCTGAACTGCTTCTCTCACTTAGCTTTGTACAGCTCCCTGGAAAACACATCAATGAAACAATCTGGAGCTTCCCTCTGCAAACAGTTGTGCCAGCCCAGAGGGGAAACCAAGCCTGGGGACAGAAATGAGGAGTCAGGACATGCAGGAACATTTCAAACTAGCTTTATTTTCAAACTCTTAAATAGAGTGCATTATGGTAACATATGTTGAAGAACAATGGATTTATGCCTGGAGGATATCACCAACCCCAGTTTAACAGGCAATTTGTATGTTTGTGGAGGGAGCAATTGAGGGCTGTGGGGGTGCTTTCAGACTTTTCAAATCTGTCTGGTTAGAGTAGAAGCTGCCTTATTTTACTGCTGCATAAACAGCTACACTAATTCCCACAAATTAATTTTTAATTGGGAAAGCCAGTCATAAACAACACTGCTCCAAATTCCTGTTCTCAGCAAAACAAGAGCTATTTTAACATCATTTACTTACCAGGCAAAACATGCATTTTATACAGTAGCTTCAGCTTCTCTGTAAGATCTCCATGGCATGCTGCACCTAAACAATATTACATGCAGTACATTACTAGTCAGCGTTCTGTGACATTTTATTTGTAACTGCCACAACATTTTGGCTTAGAAGGTGCCACATTCACTCTGGGAAGTACTGTACCCCCTTAAAGCTCAAGATTTAAAAGGCAGTCACTTGACTTCTAAGATCATACAGTAAAAACAGTAAGAGAACACAGACAAATCTACCCTGAATTTCGTACTTCAATCTTGGGTCCTTTCTTAAATGCCTATTTCATAAAACTCTATCTATGGTTATGGCATCATCACTCAAAAAGGCCTCCAGTTGGAACTTAACAAGACCTTATTTGTGTGGACTTCCAAACTTTCTGATATGAGGATCTAATAACAACATCACGTGTCTCAGAGCAGTAAGATATTAACAAGAAAAAAAAAGAGAGAAATTAAAATAAACAGCATTTATCATAGCTTAGCCATGGGCTAAACTGATGTTCAGGCAATACTTTCTAGAGATTTTTCCACATCAAGCCCTATTTGTTTCTGGACTACACTAGAATTAGCTGTATGAAATCTAAGAGGTCTATTGAAGCAGTAGTTAATTTAAAGTAACAAAATAACCGATAATCAGATTTTTCATACATCTCAATTGTTGTGACATGCCATCCATAAATAAATGAATTAACTTTCATTAATTAGATTGTGCAGAGATTTATTTTACCTTAGAGGTGACTGTGTCGGCTTACCTCTGCTATGCAAACTACAGAGTGTGGTGTGGCAAGAACTAACAATCACAGTCACTTGAAAAGCTCAATACTCCAATAAATGCAGATGTTAGGCCAAAAAAAAGTTGAGCACATCTACATTAGCCATTTTGCCTTCAACATGGTCCTTTTTAAGCATAAAATCTTGTTATGTTCCTATCTGGTGTATCACACCATGCAGACAATGTTTTCTCTTCTGGTAAAGGCAACATGAAATAACCAAAGGACAGAATGGGCTGCACTCCTGCATCCTCCATCAAGAGGGAACTGCAAAATAGGATTCAGGGCACAGGGTGACATGTGTAGGCTTGTTGCTCTCTCTGTCCCCAGATTTGAAGAGAACTGAAAAAGCTCCATAGCTACAATTTGAGATAAATCTGTATGCACTTCCTGATGCATACTTTTCCTTCCTCCTAATTCATCCCTTTTCCATTTTGCTCAAAATTAGGAAGAGCACTGCCAGCAGGTTAAGGGAGGTGATCCTGCCCCTGAAAGGCTTGGAGAAGTGGTGAGGTTACCACTCTGCTTTTTGAATATCTTCCTGCATTCTGTGGTTGAAAAAACCCTGTTTGCAAAAAAAAAAAAAAAAACCCACTCAAGTACTCCTTGCAAGACACAGCTTTCATGGTGCTGACTTTGACAGGAGACTGTGACAAGTTCTGCAGTCAGCAGCAGCCACTGGAGAAGTGGGAGAGCTGTGTGCTCTGGGAAGGGTGTATTGCAAAAACACGATGGGAGGCAGGAGGCCACTTGGAATCCATGTAGAGATCTCTGTAGCTTACTTGGATGTGCAGTCAACAGCTGTCATGCTATAATCCAGTGTGTTACAGGAGTGCAGAGGAGCTTTGTCAAGAATGAATAACCCAAAGAGCTCTTAACCAAGGCTGAAAACCTCTTCTGAGCAGCACAACTCATTGGGCAAACCACTCCTATATTTGGACTATATTATTGTAACAGGGCACAGAGTAAACATAAAGAATACACCAGGTTATTCCTGGTGAGAAATATATATATATAGCTGAGGCCCTAGAGGCACCTGAAGTAGGAGGCTCTTGAGCTATTTGTTGTAGGGACAATGAAAAAGAAATGGAATTATTAAAAGTCCTGGGGCATGGTGAAATATGCTCAAACAGGTCCATTGTTCTTTTGTTGACTGTGTTGTCCTTCCTACCACTCATGTGCTTCTCAACAAAAAAAGGTGTCAGCAGGGTTGATTTACTTTTCAAGGGGAAGAAAAAAAGAAGGTTTCAAATTTGAGCACAGTGGGCTTAGTTTCTGAAAAATACGTGATTTCAGAATGAGCATTTTTGATTATTTTGCCCATTGAAGATTTTGGTTCAATCATGTTGACTTATAGTCACATTTGTGCATTTTACATTCATTTCTGTTCACAGTGCTCAATACTGGCCCTTGTTCTTATTATTCATTATTGGTTCCAAAACATGCTGTCTCAATCAATAGCTGGTTGACTGTTACTAACAGCATCCTGTAAACCAGAAGAGTAGTTAATTCCTGGGTCCTCAAAAGGCCATTGAGTGTTACCTGGAACAGTACCTAAAATACAAATCACTGCACCACAGGAAGCACTGGAATTTTTTGGGTGCTATGAAGGGGAGATGTGCGGCCAGTTTTACTGTCACAGCTATTTTGCACTTACAAGAGAACAGGTGCTACTACTTCTGTACAGAGGTCTTAATGCAAGGCTGCATTAGGAGCCCTAATACTTAAACATACTGTTAACAAAGAGTTGCTGAAAGCCAGACTGGGAAACCTTTTCATTCTCAAAAAGAATCAAAACACAGAGCTGGCAGAAATTCCACATTGCCATGAAATGACACATGGTAGATGGTGGAATGTTGGTCACTTACAGCAAACAACTCCTTACTATATTTAGAAAAAGGAGTGGCCGGTTCCGGCCTCATCTTTGCATCCACATGTTAATCCTGGGGATCACAATGTTGATTTTCATGTCCCTAAATCTTGCTTCTTCAAGTCTAAAAACATTCAGCCTCCCTCTCTGACCTGCACCTTCACTTTCTTCTTTTTCAGGGGACTTCCAAACTGCTCTCTGAAGTTTTGGTTACTGACTTCAGAAGCAACAGAGGTAGTACCTCACACTCTTACTAAGCCTAGGGGAAATACATTAAGCACCATATTGCAGTTAATTTTTGTGTTGAGAGTTAGCAGTCGGTGAAATCCTCAGATCCTAACAGATCTGCTCATGTGCTGTCCTTTTCCCAGTATGATACACCACTGGTTAATGAAGATTCACTTACTAAAACCAGCCTAAGACCCAGAGGGAACCACTGTCACCCGCATGATAAAATGAGCTGAACAGAAACAAACTGGTTTGTCATGTTAGTTTGAAAGTGCCGTGGATTCTCCTTACTCAGTCCAGAGACGAATTCACGGAAGTTGATGAGCAGATCTCCATTTTCATCCAGAAGCCTGAACAAGCGGGCAGCCAATGTATTTGAGTGAGTTCCACAGGCCCAGGGGAAGAGGAGGGCAAACATGCCCTTGAACTGCTCAAAGTCAATGCGGTACTGCTCCAGGTAAGGCAGGCTGGGGTCGTGCCGCTCTGTGGCATTGCTGTTTCCTCCCCAGTAGCAGCTCGTCAGGTGTTCTGCCTAAACAGAAGGTAAACACCATGATATTGTCAGCACCTCTATAAACAATTCATTGCTCTCCATGACAAAAAAAATTCCCAACAACTCTTTCACATGCATTCTTAAAACAATGCAAGATAACAGATGCATTTCAATTTATCCAGCCCTTCCACTCTGGAAGGGGTTTCTCCTCTAACCAGCATAAAATAGCATCCCTCTATTAAAAAAAAAAAAAAAAGAAGATAAAGCAAAACTTTTTCTGCTTTCCAGGTAGATGAAACTAGAAATCTAGAGCTGTGACTTCACAGGCTTGTTGTGCTTAGTCACCCTCTGCACCCTCATCATGCAGCCAAGTCAGAAGGCTCATGAAATCTTTATTTAAATCTTTAATCATATGAAAATAGCTGTTTATTTGAAATATTTTTTGTAGATTCTCAAAAATACTGAATAATGTACTGTTCTTTCAATTTTACTGAAGACAGTGGAGGTTCTGGAGCTGATTTTGGCAGAATCTAATTCAAAACAATTCAGAAGTTTAAAGAAAAAGATCCCAGCACTGCACAGCGAACATCCAGGAAGGACTGTCTGACTTGGTCTCACTGATTTCATGGAAGACTGAAAGAAGGCACTGCAGGATTTGGACAACTTGGACTTGTTGTTACAGATGGGAAATTAACAGGCTATAAATCCTTCATCATATTAAAAAAAACCCTCTTGTTGTAACAAAACAGAAGAAGAAAGTAATTTGTTTTAAGGTGAATTTATTTTATTGTGCATGAAGGTGAAGCTAACACATTTAAATGCTCACCTTCAATTTTGTGGATCTAATGGCACTGCTGTACAACTAACTTACGAAGACATCAATTTGTGTCACTAAATTCCCATTTAGTGCATTAAAGCATTAACAATGGCAAAAATCAGCTACTGCTATACAAAAGTATTAAATGTCTGAGATAATAGAATAATCGTGATAAATTTCAAAACTTGGGTCAGGTAGAGAGACACATATATTTAGTTTCTAATGACTGATCAAAAGCCTCTATCCAATTTTTCATTTTATTTTTTTTACCACTATATACTTTTTTCCATGGACAAATCAATTAGTGAACTAAACATTTCCCGATGTTTTAAAAACTGCCTGAGTTTGGGGTTTTTTGGATATCAATAATATAGCAGCTAATTCAAGTTTGTATCAAGATACCCAATAATAACTGACAGACTTGACCTGGTGCTTAGACAAGACAGAGTCCCACATCAAAAATAACATTCACACTTCCTGGAGGCACATGATCTTATCTTGATTTAGCTTTACCTTGAAGAGCGCATATAGTTCCTCCAGTTCATCGATAGTAAAAGAAGTCTCTGTCACAATAGTTCGTACCTTTTGAAACACAACATTAACAGTTACAGACTTGAAATCCATGTTCCACTGAAAAGCTAAGTTAAGCTTCAAAAACTGACTGAACTTGTTATTTGCAAAGAACATGACTTCAGTACTGACCACATTGCGCTTTGTAGTATCTTCAAGGGTTTGGATGACTTTCAGTCTTTGTTTGAATCTCATTTGTTCAATTAAATCTGCCTGGATACTTCCAAATTTCTTGAAAGAGAAAAAGTAGTACATGATTGTCTGTGTATTAATATTCAGAATATTCAGCTTGTCTTAATGTATTAGAAAAATTAATTTGATTACATGATGAACCACAAATGAAATTGCTGTTAACGCATTTTTCAAACACATTACAAAATTACAAATACTTTAGGAGTATATCACTAGATTTTATTTTTCCCAATAACTTATTTTAATTTGAAAGGTCTTTATTCAATTTCAAACTCTCTCATTTCAATCTCAGTACATAGAAACTTCTTGCTTGGCAAATCTCTGTGAATAGACTGTTTCGTAAGTCCTTCTGCAGAGTTATATTTCAGCTTGTCCTAGAATGTCTCATAATCACAACAGAAAGAGAATATTAAACTAACTGGATCTCTAATGGCTGAGACAGTACAGCAGTCCTTACATTCTGAGGATCTGAAACAAAGTAGCAAGAATGCAATTTCCATTAGGAAAATATTCTCTTTAATACCCAAGTCTTATTTTCAGAAGTTTTTTCCATAATGCACATAACAGTGTCGGGGAGCTCCTGCACACACTACAAAAGCACCATAGGGGGAAAACCTATTAGGAATAATATTCCATGTTATCATATGAAGAGGAATGCCTAATCCCTAAGATTCATTTCTGTAGAAGTATTATAAGCAGAAGTTTCTTGCCATCCAAAATCCACACACTTAGGAATGCACAGATGACTAGCAGGAACAACAATGCCAGACATCAACTACACCAGATGTAAAGCATAAAGGGTTGGCAGGACACACTTTCATACAAGACGGATTTATATTTCTAGTGCAAGTGCATCTACATAAGCAGGTCATCATATGCTGGCACATCCTTGTAAAATGAAATTAATGCTAAAGTTGCCTTTATCTATAAAGGTGTACACCTTTATCATGTACCTTGGGAGTAAAAAGATGCTTCATGTACTTGTGAGCATGCTGCAAATAAAGAAGTCTTTTGACAAAAATGGAATGCAGATAAACAGTCATGAATTATCAAGCATCACAGAGGTTACAAAACCTTGAAAAGACAGATATTTTGTGGCTCTGAGGCCATACCTATTCCAGTAATCAGAGTTTGTTCACTGGTCTGGGGGTCCAAATAAGAAGGTCTGTTCACATCCATAAAACTAAAACTCATGTAGTCTATAAAAAAGGAGGGTTGCAGATGATTACCCTCTGGGAATAGTCCTTTGTCCATGCTAAGTTTCAAATTCTACAAGTATTGTATCAGAATCTACAAGTATCTCTGATAGTAGAGAATACAGTGGCCCATGGTCACTATCAGAAAGTGAAAAGAAAAAAATGTTAAGAAAATGAAAAGCAAAAGAAACAAAGCTTCACTGATAATAGAAAGGTCTTCTGAAATCATACAGATTTCACTACTATTTCAGTTTGGAAAAGCATGAAAAAGCTTAAATGAGAATGAACTCTTTTCAAGTCAAAAGTTCAGCCTTTTATTTGTAAATCACTTTTTGGTTGTGGGCTGCTCTCCTTTGAGGCTTCAGACTTCTCTATGAAAACAGCTCCAATTAAAAGTCTTGGTTAAAAGAAGAAAGTCTAACTCCTCTTCCTTGCTCCATTTCAGGCTTCTCAGATGAATCTGCATTTCTTTTATGTTCTTTCTGTTTCAAGCAAAGCCAAACTAGAGTATCAAATTCCTCTGTGAAGCAGAAGTTGTGTTAGTTGGCAAGTTCCTGTCAAGAAATCTTATCCTACCTCATAGGAAGACCTGATTAGCCTGAAGATATCCACCTCAGGATAAGGCTCTACATCATCACTGAGGAGGGAGTGAAGATGAGGAATGGGAGGAAGAGTGCTGTCCTTATTAGTTATGCTGTCCAAATATCTGCCAGGGGAAAAAAAAAAAAAAGAAATGAGAATTCCAAGATGAATTTGTATGACCTCCCTTCTGAGGGTTAACAGCATACAGGTTACATATTGATTACTACATGTAAAAGTGATCAAGCCATTCTCTAGGAAGAGTTAAGGTTATACTACTGAAATTTATTATGAAAAAAATTCTAAAGTTCCAGAAGCATCTTGAAAACTAAACACCTCTACCAAGCACAAGAAAATCAGCAGCACTAGTTCCGATGAAATGACTCAAGCCACTGAATTCTATTTGTTCATGATCCTACCTAATTCTTCTGAGTCCAACTCAGTCTATTCCCAAAACAATTTTCCTTAACATCAAGGCTTTTTCTTAACATTTAAAAGGTAGCAGGCTGAAGTAACAAAACTCATGCAATCCACTAAAATAATGAATCAAGTTAAATTTCTATAACTAGGTTTGGGAAGTTTATTTGAATGTCTTGAAAGAAGAATTTGTATCTTGATGGTCACTTAGCATTATTTTAAAATAATATAAGAAGTACCTTATGTGGATGAAAGGAGACTACAAGTATGTTAAAGATTTACATATATGGTACTGGTTTAAATTTAGTATTTCAACATAGAATACAAATCAAAAAAGCAAGCAAAAAAAAAAAAAAACAACAACAAAACCAAAAAAAAACCAAACCACAAACACGAAGATACTTAATTTTCTGTAATAAATACCTTCCCAAGACTGTCATGGCTTCTCCATCATCTTTACAGTTAAGCAACTTGTCTACATTAGCTTCGAGGACAGCGAGTGCTAACTGAAATATCACCTTTATTCCTTCACAGAAGAAGCAATCCACAACTACCACTGCACTTTCAAATGGCATTACACTGAGAAAAAGAGTGAGGAACCAGGACAGGGAGATGGTGGAGATTACACCCAAATCCTGCATGCAGTCATAAAGCTGTGGAATGTAGTCACGAGCCAACTCTTCAAAGACACCCTGATCCACCAATGCTCCTGTTGAAGATAAATAAGGCTGAATTAATTCAGGAGCAACTTATACATTGCCATTTAGGGGAGGAAAAAAATCTATATATTAAGTGTATGTAAATAAAAACCCTAAGAATATTTTACATGATGCTTATGCACATTTTCTCACTTTCAAATGAGTAACAGATTCCACTACACTACTTAGCTACATATACAAATTGAACTGTAGTAAGTTTTTTTCTGCTTTAATTATACACTCCATAATAAATAAAAACAGAGTAATTTGGTCTAGCACTAGCAGAAGTTAACTAGCGGCTTGATATTACCATTACTCATTGGAGTAAGACCTCAGCACCACCTGTTAAATGAGGCCAGGGTGACTGTGAGGGTTTAGATTTACTTCAAGAGAACCCTGTATTATACATTCCCATGCCACAACATCAGTGTTTTAACCAGGCCAGGAAGAATAATTTCTAAGGCTGAGTATCTCAAGTATTTGTGAGATAGTAAAAACAGATTCCATGATAAATTGAAGTCACTCTCTTCAACATACACAAGGAAGCTCATCTGACAACAATAGCTTTCTGATACTTGTGCCTTTTCACATCAGAGGTACAGGCACAAAGACTTCTACTGCAAACTGCTAAAGCTCCTGTTTCCACCTTACCTTAATCAGCTAACTGGATCATTTAAAACTCAAATTTTAGCCTCCCATCTTTTCTTAAAAATCTACTTTGCTTAAGCCCACTTCAGAATGCCATCTGATCCTAAGTAGGTGATAAACTATTAACCATAACATTACCTCTTTAGGAAATTGCCTTTATTCTCCCAAACAAGCTGTCTCGTTGCATGCACAGATGCATCTACCCACATATTTGTTTCAGTAAAAATAACACCAGTTAATTTGGTTAGTTTTTGTACTGTCATTTCAAAAATGTCCCCATAGCATACCAACGACTCTTGTGTTGTAGTAGTCAGGCAGCATACGCTCACACAGAGCCACCAGCAGCCAGAAAGCTTCCTCCTCTTTTGCATAAAGGAGGAGCACTGAAGTGACAATATTCATAGCCTAAAAGAAAGAGAAATATAATTATTCAATATCTAGCACTGTACCTGGGCAGAAAAGTGGTTAGGAAATTAGCTACATCTTCCTCTGAAGATCCCAAACTGTTCAAGTACTTCCCTGTAAAAACAGCAGTGTTTCCCAGTGCTCAAAGAAAGGCTTAAGAAAGCCTAAAATCACAGAAAATTGTAAGGCTTTTGTTTAGTTTTTTTGTTGTTGTTTCACTGAGGCTTTTTGGTGGGTTTTTTGGGTCAGTTTGTTTTGTGTTGCAGATTTTTTTTAAGAAGTAAAGATTTTTCTTCCTAATCCAAGGGCTTCCAAGGGCTGACTCAGGTCTGCAAGCATCCGCCACACTGCTACTGATATTCTGCCATAGGTGCTCTTGGGGAATCTGGGTCTGGTGCAGCCAAAATACTTCAAACAGCACTAGTGATGTGCCTGAATTCTCACTGTAGCTGAACCAAATCTCAAGGTTATTAATTACTGTGACAGCTTTAGGGACCGGAACTGAAATGTCTTTCTGCTGCTCCTCTGTTAAATAATCTTTACAAATGTTGTAGCTATTACTTAGTACCACATGTGTTATTAAATAATTTATGCTGGCATCTATTAGAACTGCTTGCACTTACTCAAGTTGCATCTGGAAGTCTTAACAGTCAGACATTAATCAGGCTTCTTAATAGTAATGAATTCAAGATTCTTCTTCACATAAGTATGTAGGGAGGCAAGAAAAGGCCCAGGTGATAAACCAAAATTATATAGTAAGAAAGAATGATTTAGGACCAGAAACCGAAATTACTTGAATTATGGGCGTAAGAACCTCAAAACCATGCACTGGGGTCAGTATATGATCTGTGGATCATATATCCACAGATATATGGTCGGGACTCACAGTGATTATCTCCTAGGACGCTTTATTGTTTGCAAAGTGTTTGGGGTTTTTTTACTTGTTTTTTTGGTTGTTTTCTGTTTTTGTTTCTTTTCATTGTTTTGAATGATGGCATGGCATCATTAAAAGACGAAAGGAGGTTCTGGAGGGTTATAACTAATACATGGAATAATAATTCATTATAAGATGGACAGATAAAAATAGATAAAAATTTAAAACTGAACACAAAGTGTTTAGTTTTGAGGGGATTTTTTGTTAATATGAAAATAACCTTTTTTCAGCGACCATTGTCATTTTCTGTAGACAGCTCTGTTATCATCTGTCCAGTTTCTAGATTTATGAGCAGAAATTATGCTCACAGAAAATACCTCTCAATGTGTGCTGCTAATACTGCTGTTAGAGCAGATCCTTGTGTGACATCCCTCTGGTCTCAGCATTCCTGCCTCTCTGCAGCACTGAGGTGTGAGCTCACAGCATCATCCACACCTCAGTGTGCTTCATACAGCCAAACCCTCATGTGCATGACTGAAGAAACAGAACTGCAAGGAAAGAACTGGAATTCCAGAAACTGAATGAGCGCAGGGTATTTCAATTACCTGACAATATCCTATGTTTGGATTTCTGAAAGCGTAAGCTGTCAAAACTCTCCTTAAAGCAGCAATACCCATCTCATTCTGGAATGCAGGGTGTTCTGGAAGGGAGCGGTGCAGATCCCTCTCTATCTCTTCTGTCGCAAGATTGTATTTTCCCATTGATTTCTCCACTAGGTCCTCATAATAGCCAGGATGAGTGGTCATTTCATTAATGGCTCCTAGGAGTAGGAGAACAGTATTAAAACCAGGAGAAAATGGAAGGTTTAGCAGGTACAGTACTCCAACATGATAATCTGCTCCCCTTCAATTCCGAGTGTCACCAAGAACTTCGAAAGCAAATATGAAAATATTATTTCTTTAGAGGTGATTAAAAAACTTACAAGGATGTGCTTTGGTGATTATCAGCCCTTCCTGTCTTCTCTACAGTCATTTTTATAATGAGGTTAAAATCCTCTCAGCCAGAACAAAACAGGAGGCGTGAAGAACAAACCAACTGTGCAGTCACATGGTATCATGAACTCCCTCCGCAGCTGGCTGCGGGTTTGGTTATCCTAAATAACTCAAAACTTATCCCTGAGAAAGCCATTTGCCCTGGGAACAGAGTAGATTAATGCCTGGTTGCAGAGAGTATGACATGTCAGCCAAAAGCAAGAGACAAAAACTCATGAGTTCTATTCCTACTTCTGAAAATGACTCTGTCATCTTGGGCAGGGCACTCAGCCTTAGGGATACCACTACATGCTCACAGAGTTGCTGTGAGATTTCACTACTTACTTTACAACTTCTCTGGAAACAAAAATCAAGTTTCAGTAGCACTAAGTAATCTATATAGAAAATATGGGTTATAGATATGCAGTGAAAATTAGTCAAAACTAGGTATTAAAAGAACACAAAACAGAGCTCTGCATTCCTGTGCCTATCTTCTGAAAACATTTCTTTAGTGCTCAGCAGCAAAGAGAAAATGTACATGACTATGTATTACTAGGGAAGAAATAGAAAGCAAACTTGAAAGCATCGTTAGGTCATCAGATAAAAGGCCCTCGAGCTCATATCATAAGTGGTGTGGGTAGCTGTGGTAACTATCTTGGGGAGGGTAGAGCTCCCAAGAAGGCATATGGTGATAAGTTGTGAAGAATGCCTGAGGTAAGACTGATTTCCATACAACTGGTAATAAAATTCTTCAACTTCAAAAAAAAAAACAACTTTAAGTGAACACATATCTAGAGAATCCCTTATGGCACTGAATTCCAGACAAATATTTTCTCACCATTTTTTCACATAATGGAAGCACCTAATAAAATGTTACAGTAGCTTATTTTATATATCAACACAAAAAAAGAGATAGTGGTTCCATGCAACATGCCTAAACTTTGGAATTCCTTGCAACAATTGCTGTGAAGGCCAAAAGCTTAACTGGATCCAGAAATTATTAAATAAATGGGAATTAGGCTTGCTCATGGTTGCTGAACCTCTAGAAGGTCCTTAAACTACTGGCTTCTGGTTACTGAGCATGTGTTCTGCTTTTTATGTATTCTTCCTTAATTATGTGAGCCTGTTTGAGAAAGGGCATTTGCCGGTCTGAACAGAAATCTTGTCTAAACTTGTCTGGTGCCTGATAACAATTACAGCCTTACTTACTCCAAATATTTTCAGATACTTATTATGTGCACCTTTAATCATCTTTGAAATCCTTTATTCCCTCATGCTTTTGCCTCTATCCCACAGACACATTCAAATGAAAACCTACCTGAAAAGAGTAGCCAAAGTTCCCCTCTCATGCTTTCGGGAATGCCCTTTAGCACAAGGTCTCTTGTTTTCTCTGTACGATACATACAGACCCCTTGGCCATATTCAGCAAAGTGAATCTTCCAGGCCTGTTCCTTCAGGAACTCCTTGGCCTAAAAACAAAGAAAGGCAGGCATAAAGATGCAGCTTCTCTTTCTAACACTCTAACCCACTAAAATCTTGAGTGCTAAAAAGCCTGCAATATCCTAACCTTCCAAGTGAGCACAAAATATCTTGGCTACAGTCCAGTTACCTTCTTAATGGGCTAGCCTCCTCCCATTCCCTAGTTTCTATGCCAGTAGACCTTGCTGTTAAGAGAAGCAGTGATACTTCAGAGCAGGAGTTCATCCTCTCCTTGAATTACATCCAACTTTGCTTTTATGTAGGGAAGTTATTTGTATTAGTAAAACAACAACATGTTCAAGGCCTTTACTTCTGTGAAAAATACTGCCTCTTCTTAACTGTCTGGCAGAATGAAACTCTTCTGGGTCAGCAACATGAGTTTTAAGGCAAACATAATTTAACAGCCTTTTCAGTCAGGTGGAGCACTCAGAGGTGCATTTTACCAGCTTAGGGTTGAACTCCTCGGGTGACCTGCGCCGATACATTGTCATTAAAGCTTGAGTTGCTGTTGGAATACCATTATCATTGAGGTTGAATTGTCGCTCTCCCTCCGACTCAGAGCTCAGACTTTTGTGAGGGCTGGCAGAAATTAAACTACTTGACCTTGTAAACACCTGTAGAAAGCAGTCACAAGCAATATAGGCATAAAGATGAGCCAGTGTCTGGACTTTTTACTTCACTTTACTTCAAAATTTATACATGCTAATGGTTGACAAAAACATATGGCAGCAGAAATTAGACGAGTAGGGAATAATGAAACAGCTTCCAGTTTCTCAACAGCTCTCCTGAAACACAACCAAATTCTAGAACTAGAATTGCTAGGGTAATGTTAACCCTAAACCCTGGGCAATTGAACCAGCTCCCTTCATCTGTCAACATCATAGGACTGTTAGATTGTGATTTGGAAGAAAAGTATTTTAAAGAAAAAGGATTTCCTGACTTCTCAAACAGCTTTGAAACTGCATCACTGTAAAATCTCACGGAGGAGTTCACACCAAATGCCTAAAATTGCAAGTCAGTCACGCATATCTAGATATGTAGTCATATTACAAATTGTAGTAAATTGCTTATAATTAATTTGTGTTTTTAATTCAGTAGGTAGAATACTTAGATCCATTTATGGCAAAAGTTCCAGCACTATATGTGCCTACATGCCCTGTATACAACAACACAGTAATTATACCTCACCATCAATAAGGCAAGTAGAAAAATTCTTTTAAGACACACATGGCAAACAGGGTAGGGCTCCTCAGAAGAGTACTAAGGTACGTCTTAGGACAGACTTGGAATGTGAGATCTACCTAGATAATGCCAAAATGATACACCACAAAAGCCTCTTCTACTTTGAGATCTGAATTCCTATACTTTGCTGGGTTTAACAGAACTGATGAGCTTGTTACATGAAGCATCTGAATTTCATACATAAAAGCTGGAATTCAGCAGAAGGCTTGACATTCAAAGTGCCTAAGAAAAGTATATCTAATCACAACTTTTAAGAACCATTCACTTTGCACAAATATATAAGGAGGTGGTTCAGAATAGGGTATTTGATGTTCAGGATAGGGCTGGTTTTTTCCTATAAGGTCAAATGTTCCCAAGTTCATTAACAGTGCACATGCAAAACTGCTCAGCTGAGACATTGTTTTCAGGAGAATCAAAAGATGGGATTTAGCAGCTAAAGTCTTGAATAAAAGGAGTTTCATGCCAACTGATAATTTCTTCAAATTATTAAAATTCCAGAATCACATTTGAGTTGGACAAGTAAATAGATATTAAAAGTACTATTCAACTAGCTAGTTAATTAACTATGACACTTTTCAACAAGATACATGGTAATTTCAGAATGTGACAGTAAGAATAAGAATAGCTCTTCCTCAGCAATGATGATTTCTCTTAGGTTTAACATGAAGAAGATAGATATCCTAACTGACAAATCTGAACACTTCAGCTCAAAGGCATTAACACAAAAGAGGTCACATTTCTGTGCCTAAAGGTTTAGCTTCACAAAAACTTAAAGGTGTTTCCTGTCCCCACACCAGTTAAAATCCTCTTCTAGAAAATTATTCATGCTCCTTAACATACCTCATCATCTGAGCTGATATAACTTCCAGAAATATTTTTATCCAAGTATATTTTTGAAGTGGTTTGTTGCAGAAAGTCTGAGATCCTCTGTACAAGGAAGTCTCTGTCTTTCAAGTTGGCAAAGAGGAACGTCATTCTGTTTTTTGTGCTGATTGACAGTGGGCTGGGCAGCACACTGGAGCTGTCTGCCTTTTCCACTATTGTCACCTAGGAAGAAACAGTTGCTACAGCTTAAGATCTTTAGTTAATCAAGCTGCTTGGTCTAAGAGACCATCTTAATACAATAAACCCATACTCCTTCCACCCTTATATCAAATCCCTATGGACAGCCCTCTGCTGGAAAACATAGTTAGTATACAAGGGCTTACAAGCCTGAAAGATTAAGGCTGTAATCCCTCAAACAACTGGTTTCAATACATTTTCCACCAAAACTCCCCTGCACTACTTAGCTGTTTTTCCTCAGACTGTATTTTAAAATAATCAGTAAAACAAAATTTCACCTGTGGGTGAAATCTATCAAATTTCTAACAAATCTATCAGCTTTTTTCTAGGACTTCCAAATCCCTCTCCTGCTTCCTAACATTGTCAGCACAGGCCATGGAAACCTTGGCCTACCTTTTACTGCCAATACATGTGAATAAACCATTTTTGAGATGATGCTCCTGTACAACTGTACTATATTTGCTTACTGTGAAAACAGATGCATAGTGTTTTTTTAATTGCATTTTCATAGTACACAGGAACTTGCAACAAAGGGAAATTAACCTCATGTCTTACCTTACAAAGGAAAATATCTAACCATGTGAGGTGGAGGCTTCTGTATGGCCTTCAGTTGTCAGGGAAACAATCACTAATCTAACTGAATTCCAACCTGTAAACAATACTCATACCACACTCTACTGAGTACAGGGCATGAGCTCCCTGAGGTTTTGGTAAAGCACATTAACACAAAGAAATCTCAGGGATAAGTCATACATACACTGTTGATGAATTATGTAACAGTTGTGTATCCTAAACATTACTAACTATTACCTTATAAACATATCAATCCATCAAGTTTGTGCAGTTCATATATTGAACAAAACACAAATCACAATTATAAATACTTTTAACCACTGCTTTTATTATTTTAGATGATTTCTTAATGAAAACTGACTTACTGCCTTCAGAATAGAAAGCAGGATATTTAATTTTGCTAGGACTTTGACTTTTGCTCCTTTAACCCTTTTAAAAACAGAAATCAATGGTGAGACATGAGTACTACAATATTAATAGCTGTCTAGCTAAAAGGACAGGACAACCATTTTTCATGCATTTTCCTGTTCCACTTAAAAGCTGTTTGAGTGCAACCAGCACACAAGACAGACAAGTTCTAAAGGCACAGGACAGACATTACTAAAGCAAGCTTAATTATAGCTCTGCTATAATGAGAGCTGATATCCACTTGTTTCTTATTCAATAGAGACACACATATCTGAAGTGCTTTGTCTTGGAGAGGCCACCTGCTGAAGGTGCAGTGAGCAGTGCAGTCAGCCACTGAAAAACATCTTTCCCCATCATATTTTCTGAATCAATGCTTTGCTATTGGTCTCATCTGTCAAAACACCTTCAGGATATTAGAGAACACTGGAATTAACTTAGGGTTTAACCCAAAGCTCTAATTAAATAGAAAGTTTTCCTTTAATTACTAAAGGAATGGATCAGATTTTCTGAGGACTGGCACTACCCCCCTGGTTTACTGTTCTCCTTTCTGATGCTGAGACATGAAGCTGCTCAAACAGAAGCACTTATTCCTTCACCTACTTCTGTCTCTTGAAGCTTTAGAGCTGCTCTGAATCCTGTGCTGGTGTGACTGCGGCTATCAAAAGCAGTGGCTGAATCTGCATCGAGAAAATGAGGTCCTATTAAATGAAGACTTTGACTCCTCCTCCACCACTTTACCGGCAGGATTGCCATTCCCTTTGATTTCCAGACAAACAGTGCAGCCATAATTGAATGTCTCATCCCAAATAACCAAAGCTGTTGTAACAAGCTGATGAGAAGCTGTTCTTCAAAGTTTCTGAACAAGTACCTGTTTTACTCTTAATGATTTGCAGGGGAAAAGAGTGCCTTGAAATATTCCATGGTTCTTCAGTCAAGCCAAACTGTCCTTGGTAATATCACCTTTGCTACTACTTCCAAAACTTACTTACCATGATTTTCCATTAACCCACAAATCAAGTCAACCATAAAAAACTCCCCAACATAATTATTTTTTTATTGAATCAAACTCTTCTTACTGATGATCTGTTTTAAGTAACCAGCTTTAAAAAGGGAAACATGCCAATTTGAAAAATACAAAATATTTTTCACATACAAGAATAAACAATTGCAAGTCTGTGTGAAGAGGCAATTCAAAACTTTAGGATTATGAATCTTTTTACATCTGACAAAAACAAATCTTATCTGACAGATTCTTTAACAGAATTTCCACTCATAAATCTAGGAAGTTTCACCCTCCACTCCTACCTGTGAGGCACAAAAAATGTAAAATTGGGCTGTAAATCAGAATACAAGTTATGAGAGAGGAACAACTCACACGGTTATGAAAACTGATGGGAAAAACTCCTGTGAACTTTAGTAGCAGGAACTGTGACCTAAGATACAGAGTCATTAAATATTACTTAGAACACATCAGTATTGCATGCTCACAAGAGATTAAAAGGATGAAAAGAGGGTTTTCTCCAAAAATAATCAAAAAGTAAATAATAGCCAAAAAAACCCACCAAAAAAAATTCAAAGCTAGGTTGATATATCCAGTAAGATATTGCTTTTTTACTTGCCCTATAAATTTAAAAATACAAATATTTACCTCTCGAAGAGGGATAATAAGGCTGCACAAGTTCTCTTCTTTACTAGTAAAGCAAATGTAGTTTGTAGAAACAAACATCTGACCCAAAATATGCATTTTGTTGAAAGGAGTCCAAAGAGTACAGTCCGTGTGTCCATCTAATTTCTCATCCTTGGGAAGTCGGAACAATGCACGGTATCTCTCACTCTTTGCTCTGGCATCAAGATCCCTAAAAAAACCCACAGAAAGATTTTCTTGGTTTAGGGAATATATAATACATTTTAAGATGTTTTTTATGCAAATCATTGCAAGTTACCTGCAACATATAACTCAGCTAAGCAAGGTGTATACAGAAAAACGTTGGAAATAATTTGCATATAGTGGGGATATAGTCTTCACTTTTGGAAGGTTCTAAAACTACATGAAAAAGAAATGTCTGCCTTGAATGACTCATTCATCCTTACTTCTCAGACAGGAAAGACTGAGTGAGCTTTTCATATTCAGCTCTACTTTCTGAGAATATATACAGTGAATCCATTTTTTGCTATTAGTAATAAAAAATGCTTCTTTGAGGCTTTTTTTATTAACATTATGGAATCCTTAAGGTTAGAGCTTGATAACAATTTCAAGACTTAGTCTTGATAATGCATTCAGTGCAAAACACTCAACAGTAAGGACAAACAAAAGTGATATAAGGCATGTCAGATGTCACTAAATAATGAGAAATATAAACAAGCACTGGCTATAATTCTGTACGGTACACTAACACGAACAGCATATAAACAAAAAATGAAAAAGAAACTAACAAGCTGGAGTGTGATATAAAATAAGAAGAAATATTTTCCAGATAACTTTTCATCCCTTAGAATTTTATGTCAATTTTTGTACTGCTGTTACCTAAACTATATTCCAGATAGAATTAATAATCTGGATTCTAATTTCTCAATTCCAGTGATAACACCAAGTATGAATGCTAGGCACAATTCTTAATAACACATTAATCACTTTATTACCTTCCCATACAGAGACATAAAATGGCCTTACAACAGATGCCAAAATGTGGCCAGTGTCAGAAGATACACTAAAGAGCTGCTGAACAAATGAGCGTTTGGCTCAAGAAAGTTTATTTTTGCAACATGCTCGTATTTAAGTGTTTTCCATTTCCTATTTCAACAAGATACCAAGTAATAATATTTAAATAATTATCCACATTTTGCCACTGTTGGAATCAATCATTCCTTTTGGAGTAACAGTAAATGGCCACAACATTAGAAAACTTTTGGATAAAATCCTGCAAGTAAAAGGACTGAGGAGGAACAAATGAGTAAGAGCCAATGCTACCTACCGTTTTAGAGCAGATACTTTTTTTGGGGATTTCTTTTTCAGTTTGGGTAATGACCTGTCTTGTTCAAATCCTTCATTGTCCAAAAGCTGTCGCATAGCTATATTGGCAAGCTGTTCCATTAGTTTAAATGTCTCACTGATATTAAGGAATACTGAGAAGAAATGTTCACTTGACCTTGTGCTCACTTTGATCATATCAGGGAAGAGCAGTGTAGCATTCTTCTCAAGCTGAGTGATATCAACCCAACGGATAACTAACTTTGCTGAACAGGAGCAAACAAAAATGAAGATTCAGTACAAAAATCAGCATATTTAGGAGCTTTTAGCTTCCTCTTCCTACAAAATTCATTCAACTGACTTTTTCTAGCATCCTGAGAAGTTGGGAGCACAGCATAAACACATCAAGTTTGTACCAACAAACCACTATCACCTGACAAACAGGAGATAAAAGAGTTTAAACATCATTTACTTTATTTACAGAACACCACATAAGCATTACAAAGCTAGGTAAGCTAACATGACTAATCACTGTCACTGCACTTCCTCAGACTCTGATGTCCTCTCTTCCCATGGAAGCAAAGAAACACAGTCTAAACACATCAGACAGGCTTGTGTTATTTTTATATAGTAAATAGTTTCAAATATTACAGCCATGACAGAACGTTAGCTTTTCTCCCAACACCAATACAGGTGGTGTCCTTAAAGCAGGGGCTAAATCCCAAGACTGATCCATTGCCCATAACCAAATGCTGCTGAATTGTTCACCTCCACTGTGCTTTGAATTAACTCCCTGTAGAGCAGACTGGTTGCATCCACACCATGCAGTTCTTTATTCTGGGTCTCCTCTGAAACCTTTCTGATGTTCTGGTGTTGAACAAATGTAGATGTGTCATTTAAGGTTGCAAAGTCTGCCAGAGTAGTATTTGAGGATTGTGTAAGAGCAGAAGAGAAAGCCAGAACTGGTGTGATCTTGTCCCTATTCCCTTTTGGGCACAGCTCCAGAGGTGAACCATGTCCCTAGACAATGCCAAATACTGTTTTACAGAGAACTACTTTGAGAAAGACCAAACAAACAAGGGAACAAACACACAGTTAAGCAGTGTGACAAATCAGGGAATTATTCCCTGCTTCTCTTTTCCTCAGTAGTGTTTTTGTTCCCTCAGTGATCAGTACGTGAAAGTAGCAAGCCACAAGAGATTTCCTAACCATTTTTAGATGCACAAATTACCATTCCACTGAAAACATACCTTCCCTTCCCATGAGAAAAGAGTAAAAGCAAAGGTGATTAATGCTGAGATACACCCAGCCCTGACGGGGAACCTTCCCCTTCCAGTAACTGCAGGAGTAGTAGTTCACTAATTTCTCTTCCTCTGGCATCCCAAACAGTTTGTGAAATTTCACTATGGCTTCCTTGAATTTTTCTGTGTCATCATCCTCTTTGATGCCATTGATCTTGTTGTACTCAGCAATGATGCCCTGGTAGGGAATAAAAAAAGAATACATCCCGTTAGTGGCCATGGGCTATCAGATATCCTAATTCCCATTGCTATGCAGGCCACAGGGCACAACAGTAATTGCAATGCCAAGGAAGTCATTCAGTGAGCTCTTACTGTTCTGCTCACTCTTTGGCTTATGTAGTTATTTACTTTATTCAAGGCTTTCTTTCTGATGACCTTATTCCTTTTTGACATAGTGCCTATGTCAAAAGCAACCAAACACCAACCACTTGCCAGTACCTTGTTTTAAATTAACCAGACTAACTCAAATACTCTTAACAGCACTGTGAAACACCTATGACCTGCAGTATTTTCCTCTTCCTCCTTCCTGGGGAGACAGACATAGTATTTCACACAAAATTTTTCTGAAGGGAAGGAAAAAAAGTAAAAGGGAGAAAAGAAACTGCTGTTCTTTAGGGAAAATTTTATATTACTTCTATGACCCCTCTTATTGGACCTTAAGCATAGAAGAAGTCCAAAGTAGGGGGGGGGAGGGGGAGAAAGAAGAAAAAAAGATCTTCAATTAGACTTACTAATAGGATGGAAAAAAAATTCCCATTTTCAGATGCAGATGACCCTCATGAAATTTGAAGGGGCAACAGGTGAAAAGATGTTTTTTGATATTTTTAAAAACTATGTTTCCTTCTGTTCTGTACTCTCTGTTTTATTTGCTTGTTTTCCCAATCTCCTTTACAATCATCTCTATTGTCTTTTATACAAAAGTTATAAAATTTTTGCCTTTTTTGTGACTTTTTGCCTTCAACTTGCTCCATATATACATGAAGAGCAGTGTATAACACAGAGAACCATCAACTGTGGGATTTGTAAGAGAGCTGACTTAATATACGAAATGTTAAAAGAGAAATGAGACAAAGCCAATACTTTGAACACACACCAGTAAATACAGTAATTTTTCTTACAATCTTTGAACAAAGTATGTATTTTTTAGATAATTCTTAGTACAAAAAAAGTACTTTTTGCCAGTATAGTTATTATCTGACCTATAAAGAGAAAAAGAAATCCTGAGAAAACCAACACTCCCACTTCCTACCAAGCAAACAAATCTATGAACCAGCAACCCTTAACACTTGCATGAAGTGTAAAAGGCAATACTACAGAATTTAACTACATAGAAGAGGGGGAGGAGACATTATGAGTGCATAAAAAAAAAATTAAAATTAAGCCTTGCAATGGAAAAACAGTTGCACAGACAACTCTCAAAGTTTAAGACAGTGCAATTAATTTTAGAACTATATATTTATATGGGTTTTTAAAAAATCACACTCCTGTAAGCTATGGACATTATTCCCAGTTTCCCTGATTTTTACACACATGTTGCAACTTAGCATCTGGTAGTCCTTCAAAAAGCCTGGAGACTACCAGTTCCAATTTGTTTCAAATTCACATCACTTCTCTTTCCCCAGTCATATTTATCATTAACAACATTTGTAGCAATTAATACACTACCTGTATTTTTCCTCTGACAAAAGTATTTATGTCATTCTCATTTTCAAAGATTGAAAGAGTTTGCAACAAATTCTGCTCCAGCCATTCCCAGTGTTCAGTGATTTCCTTCCTCGAGCAACCTATATAAAAAACAAACAAACCAACCAAAAGTCACAAAATAAATAATTCAGCAGTGTCAACATCCCTTTAATCACAAACAAAAAACTCTAAGAAAACTTTCCAGTAAGTGGAGATACAATATTTCACTAGATGCTGTCCTTCTGGAAAGTCCAAAATTTTCTCCCATTTGTATTTAATTTAACAGCTCCAATGAAGGCAACAGAATGCAACACTCTGTGCAACTTCCAGGGGAATGTCACAATTCTGGTTGTAGTACAGACAGATAAATCATGTTGCAGAACAGCCTACAAATGTAATCAGTATTTCAGAACCACAAATGATTGCCACTGCTGCTTCTCCTTAAAACTACTGGATGCAACCTGACCTTTCTAGAACTAATGAGGTGGTCAGAACACTATTTTATCTCTTTTTGGCTTTAACACTGCTGTAAAAAGCAATGATGAAATGCATGAGCTATGTATATAAAACCAAACTGTCATCAGAAAAATTGCTTAGCTTGTAAGAGCAGTGACAAGCAGTGCAGACACACCATCATGATTAACTATTCCTTAAAGCTGTCTCTTTCTGGTTTATGGTTCATCAATTATTTTTCATCACTTCTGAAACTGCTTTGGCTGATTATTCTCATTCTGTAACAATACATCTGTTTTTTTCCCCCACTGCTTTTTGTCTCCATCATCTCACTATTTACTCTCCCAGTCTCCCCTACAGCAGATTACACAATCAGCCCAAAACCTACCAGTTCTCAACAATTCATTGTGACAGGCTGGGTCTTTCTCTTTGCTTTGTTTAGGGTTAAAAAACATACTTGCTGCAATGTTTTAAACTACAGTTCATTTTATTGCTGTTACTGGAAAGTTTTTACTTCTCTTAGCATATTAAAAATATTCACCATTTTACCAACACTGGCCTTTTAGGTAAATTAAGCAATAACTTTGACTCTGAGGAAAGGGGATGAAACCAAATTTAACAGTTAAAACACTGCACTTCAAAATACAGAGCCCTCAAGACTGACAGGAAATAAAAATGAAAATAGCTACAACATAGCAACTTGCATGAAAATGCATGTAATTACCATTACCACAAAAAACCTACAGAAGTTCTATACCTGAAAAACTCACAAAGCCACTGTAAGAAGAATTGATTTTATAGGTGGAGAAGGATCTAAAAAAGTTGTCCATTTCCAAACAGAATTTAGATATAGCACCATTTTCACCTTAAACTGAGCATAGCACACTGAAGGGGGACACTGGCATGGGACACAGAAGTGCTACTATAATATGAAAGGCTGATTGCGTACAGCATTTTGCATTCCTAGACCATCAATTGTTCTTGAAAAGTAAATAACAATTCTCCTGTATAATTCAATAGACAGGACTCTAAGCTGTGACACCTTTAACTTAACCCTGCACTGGAGGAAGGGCTGTTAACAAGACTTCTCTCCAGAGCTATAAGGCTTCAGATTCACCAGCCAGAATCCTCACATAGCCTACATCAGTAGAGTTAATATCCAAGATAAATTCACATCCAAATCTGTCTAAACAATCATTTTAGAGCAGACAAACTCCCCTGAATTACTTTCATCCTCAGAATACTCTTGCACCAAGCAAGACCAAACATCATAAACAAATCATGAAACAATCACATTTCTTTGAGTCACTCTCTACAGCTACTTACTGAAGATAGAGATTATTTCTTTATTGAAGGCAGAGGAAAAGACAAATTTCTGTAAAAACAGACTACAAGTACCAAATAACCAGCAGTGTACCCTTAGAGAACAGGGAGGGACAGTGCAGGACAAATTAGAGTTGCATAGCTAAATGCAGCCAAAGCCCTTAGTAACCTGTATAATTTTAACAACCCTTGATCAGTTCAGAACGAATTGCTTTAGTTACAAATTCATAAAATAACCACAGCACAGAGCATTAAGGAACACTGGGCTGCTCAGCTTCAAGGTTGCATAGATAAATTATTAGCTCTCTGTAAAATTTTACTTCCATGTAAGATCCACACTATTCCCCTCAAGTGACAAGACTATGCTAATGCAGTCTTTTAATTTAACCAAAACAACTAAGCCATCAACCAGGTAACCATTTAAGAAACACTCTACAAAATGGAATCACAGATATATACATTAACTACATTGGCAATTTCAATGAGGGCTAAGATCCATAATTGAAGAGCATGTTTATTAATACTAGCTTAAATGAAGACAGAGTACTGTACTTCTACACAAAATTCACAATATCTTTCTCAGAAGAAAAACAAAATTCTCACAGTTCAGCAGCACCATAAATTTCTACATGTATGGTACATTTATTTATTCTGGGGCCATAACTCATAACTCTTCCTTCCATTTTATGCCCCTGCTTATCTTGAGGACACACTGTAGGTATAAAATTACAGTCATTATCTATAGGTGTCATGCAAAAAAATCTAAAGAGAAGTCACATGGCCTATTTCCAAAGTCTTAAAAATAATTTCCAAATACATGCACAGTATAAGGGTCTTTGAAGAAACACCATTTTGTTGGGAGCTTTGTGATATGCTATTTTCTTTGAAAGGGAGTCTGCAAATAGCACGAAAACTTGCGTCCTCAGCTGCCCCCTTTCAAGTTTATGGGATGGAGGTGGTTACTAATTGCTGTGTGTAAAGTTGACTTTGTGGGGGGAGAGTGAGTTGGAGACAAAGAGACTACTCACCCAGATCTCCATGTGGTAACAGACAGAGCTTATTCTCAAGCCTTTCCTTATAAAAAGGCATTTGAAAAACCCGGTCTGGATAATTTCATTGGTCTGATCCCTATGCCCCTTCAGGTTCTGGCCAGTGAAATGCCTGCAGCCTTAGGAGAGAGATTGGGCAAGTACTTTTACCATTCTTTCTCTTCTGAGATCCATGGAAAGCTGACATGCATTACTTATGGTCACAGAGTAAGATGACAATAAAAAGCTGTTAAATGCAGATTTGGGAACAACCTCCATAATATTGACAACTTTTTAAAAATCTGGTTTTAGTATTTAGCTGCCACCAAAGGTAAATTATGTTATATAAATTTTAAAATCTTCAGGGAGTTGGTACTAAAGGGTGTAGAGGGGAAAAGGTTGTTGAACTGATGCCTTCTTTCAGATCTGATACTATCAAAAACATTAAGAAATACTTGTGCTAATAAGAGCTATAAGCAAAACTTCCTGTTGGATTCAGCAGGTGACACACCTTTGATATCACCTTTGGCAGACACAGAAATCATATGCTCCTAAGAACAGAGCCTGGTTTGAACTAAAATTATTAGATCTACAGCAAACCAAAATCTGTTCTTCCTTCTCTTCTCTTCCCTTCCCAAGAGGGTATTTGTCTGGAGGAAAAGTCATCCAAATAATCTAAATGTCAAATTTCATTGGGAGAATGGGCACTAATGAAGTGGCACAGTTAGTCAAGAAGAAGCCTACGGCATGATTAACTAGTATTTTTGAATGTCAGGCAGCAGTGGGAGTGCTGGAGGTTACCAGACCATTAAAGAGATGATAGGTATGTATGCACTTCTCATTTGTTCTCTCTTCTCAATTCTCTTCCAAATTAACAGAGTTTTGGCTGTTGCCAAAAACTTTGTTGCCAATGAAACTTTTGAGTTGGAGGAACTGCACTGAAAAGTTTTCATTTGCTAAGACTGAAAAGCAATACTATCAAACCAATGATCTGACCTGACAAGCTTGGCCAATCAAAGCTAAATGACCTGCATCTTCTGCATTTAACTCCAGACTATTTTCAGAGACAGCAGACAGCAACCAGAGACTAACTCCATTCTGTTTTATGTTACTTGCAATAGGTACCTGACCACAGAAATAAGCATTTAGAACAGAATCTGATAGATGCAAAAATCCTATTTAATGTACAAAAATATCAACTCAATTGTTTTCACTACTGTAATGACAAAAGGAGTAGTCTTACTGCTAGATCTGCCCAAGTTGAAGCATTGAAGAGCAAAACTCTTAAAAGCTGTTGCATCTGTGTAAAAACATAGATTTCTGTAGCTAACTTTAACCTAGCTACCATCTTGCTGAATTCTCAGTACATCATACACACACTGTCTGAAATAAACATCCAGAAGGCAGGACGTCCCTGAGATCTAGATGGTATTTATCCTGGAGGAGACAGGAAATGTCTCACTGTTTGCTATTCAGTATTTATGTGAGTGCTGGGGCTGCACTTTCTTCCTGGTTACCATTGCAAGGGAAGCCAGGCACCCTGTCTGGATAACTGGGGTGCTATAATCCAGGTACTCCTCCCACCATTCTCTTTAGAGACACCCCATCATCCAGGAATGCTTCACTTCAGAAGTGTTATAGGAGTGAGCCCTGGGCATGGAGAAGAGCATGCAAGGAGGAGGAATGGGTACTGCTGGACTGGGAACACCTTTGGGAGAAGAAAAGTGGGAAATAATAAATGTTTTGTTCCTGCTCCATGGCCATTTCTGGTTTCATTCAGTCATTGTGNCCCCCCCCCCCCCCCCGGCTGGCATTCAAAGTCTGACTAGCAGAAACTCTGGTGCCACCGAATTTTACCTACAGCAGGTTTTCATCCTGACCCATTTATTTGTCCTGACATGACTGTGCTCAGCAGGAAGGATGTTCTCTTACTATGTTATGTGACACAGTATCCAGGAAGAAAAAAAATCCAAGTCAGTGTATTTGTCCTTACCACAGGCAATGGTCCAGTAGACCAAGGAGTCTGGTGCTTGGTAGAGGATTCGATATGGTGCCACTCTGGCACTGGAGTCCAACACAACATCAAGAGTACCCACAAGCAGACCTGTGGAAGAGGAAATTCTGATGAACCCACAGCAATGGAAAATTCAAGATCCCACAGGAGAGGGCTCTGCAGCCCCTCCCCATTCCATTTCACCCTCCACATCAAAATGCAGATCTACATATTCATCCTCACACTTGTTGTCTCAGGCTGTAAAGAGGAAGAGTGATTTAACAGGGAAACATATTCAGCTTAAATAACACTTCAACTCTTTAATGTACATCAGTGTTAGCATAAAGACAAGCAAATTGAAGCAAAGCAGAAGGTAGTTATAAAATCATGTTTAAAAGTTATTTAGTTATTTCCTGTGTTTCATACACTGCTGGAGCCCTGAGCAGTAAAAAAACTACAACTACAAACCCTCCTACAACACCAACAAGAAATCCCAAACAATACATCCTATAAGGGTTCAGAACTTGAATTGGTAAAACTAAAGACTTCCAGCAAAAATAATAGTGCTACTTAACAGCCTGATTATTTAGGGTAGGAAGGATCAAAATGCCTTAAGAGTCAAGCTGTTTTTCAGATGAAAGGATACTGAGGAAAGACAAAGCCATACTGTTTTCCAGAAGTAGCTTTGAAAATTCTTTGCTACTGAGAGACCCACTAACAGTTGCATACCAAAAGCTACCAATAATTCCTAACTATATTTCCACAAATTCTAGATCCTATTTTTATAGTAAACTATACATAAAACAAAACTCTACCCTCCCAAACTCTCTGCAAGAAGGACTTATTTATTTTTAAACTATGTAAAAGTTTTCCCGTTTTTCATCTCCACAAAGAATTTTCATCTCCCCTGCAGCGATGTCAGATTTAAATTTTCATGCTGAAGTTCTCAAAAAATTGTTTGGTAAAAAAAAATTGAAATGTATAAACAACAAATGGATGAACTTTCAGAGATGTTTTTTGGTGAAAATATTTATTGGGGTAGAAATTAGAGGTTGTTTTCAAACAGATGAAATAAACTGCATGCACCAAAAACCATTTTAAAACTCTCCTGTTAGAAGTTCTCTTTTCAAGTTTCATGTGTTCATCTTTTACTGTCATAGTTTTATTAGCTCCTCATTTTTCTCTGCTGTAACTGGTATACAAATACTGCTTCCCTTGCCATTCCTTCAGATTTGTGCTGTGCGTCATAAAAATATAAAAGCAGTACCCTCTTTCCATCTCACTAGATCCCTCAAATATGAACTGAAACTGATAGTAATGAAGAAATACCCTGACTACCAGTGATTATGTATTTCCCCCATTCTATCTCTTTTATTTGTATTTTGTTTTATACAGATCTTCTCAGGTTGGATCAACTGTAATCTCTTTCTGCTCAATGAATTAACATGCACCACTTCTTAATCCAAGAATTATGCAAGACACGAGAAACAAGTTTGGACACAACATCAGTCCATTAGTAAGGTGTGCGACAAAGCTATCTGACAATTATAGCACACAAACACAAAATATGAATGTAAAATATCCCAATGTACATTAGTCTCACTAGCTTTAGTTGCCTCTCATCTCTCACACATTTTGGTTACTGGCTGTATACTGACAAGCTTCTTCTGAACAATTCTCCACCAGCCCTTCTAGATACACCCTGGCTCCTTTCAAACTCAGGAGAATGAAGTAGGTTAAAATGTACCTTTAATTATTTTTTTTTTCCTCTCCATCTGAGCTTCACAAATGCAGTATGGCCCTCGCCCAGAAAGCACATGTCACTTCAACCAAGCGCAAAATCCTCAAACAAGTAAAGCTGCCAGTACTGCTCAACTAAAGTGGGGACCAAGCCAGACACTACACTTAGTTCATCATCTGGGTTTGCTGCAAATACAGCAGGAATATTTTCTTTTTGCTTTTCAGCTTCACATGACTACTGACAGTAATAAATATGCAATAGACATGATGTAATATCTAAATAAAGTTGTATGCTGGCCAAATGCAATCTTCTCTGAGATACAGAAACACTGTTCGTTCCCTGCATTCTTTAAAAACATGCTTGTTTCTTTCCTCCTGCTGTATTTCCAAATTCATTGGCATGTGGGTGGTCCTGCCAAACAATTCTGCCCCTAGTTCTTGGAGCACTGTAAAAACTGGGATAGACAGGTAAGATCAGGAAGTCAGAACAAACTGACTGACTTGTACAACAACATCAGGTTCAAAGGAACTTCCCATCCTACTTTCTTCTCCCCCTATGGTAGACAGGAGAGGAACATCCCCCTGTGCCACCAAACACCGTAAGACAAAGCAATGTATTTAAGAAATGTGAAGGGCATTACGAAAAAAAAACCACCAAAAAAGAGAGAAGCCAGCAGTGACTGAAACAGCAGATGGCAGGTAGGAAAAGGAAAAGAAAACAAAGAATACTTTTCAATGTTGCAGAAAGTAGTTGGTCAGGGGCTGTTCAGTATACAAATTGAAAAAGTAGTAAGGTCAAAGGAAGAAATCTGACAGAATTCCAGAACATCACAGGGAAATTTAAATCTGAGTTTACCAAGATAACTGCAACTGACAGTTTATCAGTAACATTTTACTTGTATAATGCAATAGTGGTTTTGACAGAATATAGGTGTGATATCAAAAAAAAAAATAGTGTTTTTATGACATGAAAACTTGTGCAATGGTGCAGCTGGGCCTGCTTGCTCTTCTTCATGAACTGTTCCTTTTCATGTTGTTAGGTCAGTGTTGGTTGTTTTGGGTTTGGGTATTTGTTGTTTGGTTGGGTTTTTTTGCAATGCAGACATGTGATGCAATCAGAATGAAATCACAGTAGTTCATACTGATAATCTGTTTGAGGATTTTCTACATGAAGTAGAAATGAAAATTAAAAAAAAAATATTAAGATAATTTTAATACTGTTCATTAGCTCACGAATTCCTCATGTAGCAAGTACCTTTTCAGACATGATTAAGTAACTGAGTTTCTATAGAAACAGAACAGGCAACCAAGAATCATATTCCTTATATTAGACTGGCCCTTGGGCAAGAGCCAGTGAATTACCCAGGCATCAAATCACATGACTATACTGACTGCAAATTTTTTCCCATTATTTCATCAGGTTTCTGACTGCATAATGAAATAAGGGGAGAAATTTCCAACGTAAGAATACTAAATCTGCAAGCCCTTGTTGAAGCAAGAGGTTTTCATGAGACAAGGTTTATTTAAAGCACATGGTATAATTTGTAGGATTAGCATCTGGCTAATTGATGGAAGCCCCAATCCTGAAGGCACTCAAGCGTGAGTAACCATTTATGTACAAACAGTCCCATCACATACACGTGCCAAATTTCTAGAGCAACCATATGTATACATGAGGCAGGAGGGGAAAAGGGAGGCATAATCCCTTTACTTTGCTTGATAAAACTTTTTAATAAAGTCAGGTTCCTTTTTTGCAAACTTGAATTCTAAAGCGAAGGTCCAGAAGATTGATCAGTATTCTCTTTCTTTTCTGTAAAATATAGGTATTAGCAGAGGAAAAACAATAATATGTAATATATGGAACCAGGGAATACAAAGCCACAATTGGCTGAGGGCCTGGGCAATTGCTCTTGCATCACGTTACTGGAAGGACATACAATGCACTTGAGGGAATTATGGAAAAGGGGTTCAGTTACCTGATGCACTTTGTGCTGAAGGAAGAAATTACACTACATTTTACTTATCTGACCACATTCAGTGGTGGCTCACATTTAGTCATAAGCTGGAGGGGGAGCCTATAACCCTTGCAGAAAGTATAGATTAGTAGTTCATATTCACTAATTAATGTAGGATGTGCTCTACTTGTGTCCTTACAACAGCAACCAATTTTCAGCCTGTTTCTTTTGCTAGAAGGGATTATGACCACATGAAGCCTGACCTCCTCCATAACACAGACCCCCTTCAGAAATTATTCCTATCTCACCAAAGGGTATTTTTCAGAAAGATAGGTCATCTTGGTTTGAAACCTAAGCCAATAGCTTCAGCCAGTTGAGATTCTTCCAAGTACCACTGCAGTCCTTGCTCCTTAGAGACCAGTATTTCAGATGACTTACAGTCCAGACTGATTACAAACTACCCACAAACAGTAATGAAATCAAGTGATGACCTGTAGAATCAACCTGGTACATTTTAAGCATGCATGCCTCAGAGTACATAGACTCGAACACCTGTCGTAAGTCACAATATCTGTAACTATTTGGATATCCATGGCACAAATCTTTGCTGCAGGAATATTTCTCTCTCTTTCTTTTCTTTCTTTTATCTTTCATAATAATTTGCAAGTGTCTTTGTCTGGTGTTTTTAAAGGAAAAGCAAGTTTATGCACTGTACACATGAACAGAGTCTTTATTAGCAAAGGATTTTCTTATGACAAATACTAACCCACACTTTTCCACAGAAAGCCATGTTTTCATCTAAAACCACAGAGACTGAGCAGTCTTTATCACCTTTCTACAGTCCCCCTCACACCAGTATCATATTTAAGGCTTTTGTGTTTTACCTGTTCAAAGTAAATTGGATTGCATATTCAAGAGTGAGGATCTGGTTTATATATTACCTCTAGTGCACCTTATTAAAACACTGAAGCCAATGAATTATAATAAATAATGACACTTCAAAGCTTAAGAACTACCAGCCACCACAGCTTTGTTGCACAGCAAGCACCAAAAAGCTTGGGATGGTAACAGACAGTGATGCTTCCTAGTAATTTCTAACCTCAGAGTAGAGGTGCTTTCAGCACACACCAGGGTTCTGTGACACATCCATTCTTCAGTGACACAACTTGTGTCACACCTTGCCTTGAGCTGAAGGACGTCACTCTGCAGTTCGTGCCACTGACTGCTGTGCCCTCCCTTCCCACAGTTTGCCAGAGTGCAAACATGTTATTTACATGGCTCTTGGGAGAAGAGCCCTGCCCTGTCTCATCCTCCTTCCAGGTCGACATGAATCCATACCTCAAAATACCTTTTGTTTAAAAATTTTTATCTAAAAATGTCTAAACAAAGAGCACACATGTTTTTAGCATAAAGAATAAATACAAAATAATACCCTGCAAAAGAGCTGAGATATAATACAGGTCAGACTGTAACTCTTGGAATCAGGCTCATGAGCTATCACTCAAACAGTGTCATGGATGTCAGCAGCCTATTTGTGTAGGAGCCCAATACCACAACCAGGAAAACTTAGAATGCCACATGTGTCACAAGCAAGAACTTTTCAAAACAAGCACTGTGACATTCCAACACTGAATCAAAAGCACACTGCTTAAAAGGTCCTCAGTATTTAAAGCATGCTGATGACTCCTCTTTCCACTAAAGTAATATGGACACATAGTGAGCTCTGATTATAAACCTGAAACACCCACAAGCACCTATTTAGATTGTAGATGTCAGCTGATCTTTAAGAAAGCTTCACTCAATAGGGTTGATTTAAATCACATTTACACCCTGAGCATTCAGTTTTATATTGATTTAATGGACAATGAATAAACTGTCCCTAAAGTTCAAGTGTTGCTTCCTGAGCTATAAAAACAAGAACTCCTAACAACACATAACTAAAGCATACAGCACTAGGTATTGTTTTTCATAGTAAAGATAATGAATCCTCACTCTTCCATTCTCTCTCAAGACAATTTACGTGATTAGCTCTCTCATTTGTCATTGAGATCATCCCATTACTTGTCTGTCAAAACTCAACCTAGAGTAACAACTGGAACTCCACGGGTAATACTATGGACAAATCCTTTTAAAAGGGAGGGTCAATGCTACTTGATTTAATTTCACAGGAAAGCCTATATAAATTGAAAATATTATACACCACACAAAAATAATTGAGTCTTAAACTTCCAATACTGGCAATAATACCCACAAAAGTAAGACTATAACCTCTTCATTGTGAACACTGCCCTTAAAACTTCATGAAGAGCTACACTTTTTAAATAGGTGTTCATTGATATAAATGAAGGCAAAATGACCTCTAAAGACTTATTTCCTAACTATCTTCCCATGGGCTTATATGGGCATCTAATGTGGTATCAGGAAAACCAAATTCTTCCTCTGGACTTACAGAGTAATTACTTTCTTAAATTAAATAATAAATTAATAATTATATCTATTTCTTAAATATATCTATTTCTTAAATAATTAAGAATGGGATTAAGAGGATTGGTTAAGTTTTCCCCAGTGTCTGCCTTTGATGCTCTCTCTTCCTACCAACACAGTTTTATAGGCCACAGATTTGTCCAGCCACTCTTTTATTTGTGCAGGACTTTTCAAACATGTTCAGTGAAACTGGTTCTGAGGAAGAATTGTCACTCTACTGACATTTAGTAAGAAAAGCAGCAAAACCAGTCTTCAAGCTGATGAACACAAATGAGAGAAGACTGAAAAACTAACAACTAATATTTAAAGAAAAAGCTTGGGAAGGGCCAATGTGATATCTGGCTGATTACCAAAGGATAATGCAGCAAGAAACAAAGCTTTCATCCACCCTTCAAGTTTAACAGCTGTGATTGAATCAGCTTATCTTCCAAATATGTTAATTTAAAAGGGATCAGCTGTACTTGTTAAGGTGTCCAAACAACTCATGACCAACCCTGTAAAAAATCTGTATCAACTTGAACCTAAACTTGGTTGGGTTTAGACTTTCAGTTTTTTCAACTTTTTGTAACTTCTGCTAAGCTAAAGCTCACAGAAAGAGATGAGCACTGACAGGACATGCCACAATTACAAGTATGTGAAGGCTTACAACACAGAGAAAACTGGTATTTAGACAAAACCCCAAACAACTTACCTCACACTACTGAAAAAATTTTGTACTACATATCAATCACACGAAACTGTATGAAATTACGGAAAAACAGTGAGAAAAATATAGATGAGTTATCATATGCCTTCTAGGATATAAACAATTACTCATAATTTTGAAAAAAACACTTAGGAAAAGCATCATCAAGTATCACAGACCAAAACAGCAGAGGAGTCACTGAACTTCACTCACAACTAATTATTTTTAAGTATCCCATTTTGTCAGAGTAGCATACGCAAATTTAATAGCTTTCATCCAACAGGAAAATTTAAATCTGTATCTGCACCAAAATAAGATTCAGATAAACTGTGTAAGATGAAAGGACAAATCAAGTAAGTATGAGCAAATTAAGAAAAAAAAACACCAACAAAACCCAACGAAACAGAAAACAACCTCCAAACATCACCAATGCTAACCAAAGAAAAATTACTGTAAACTGAATCTAGTTTGAGGACTGAAGGGGGCACAGTAAACTCAGCTTGAACTCAGAAGGAGCAGTCCTGAAGCATGTTGAAATACAAGCTAAATCTGAAAAGAAGCAATAGCTTCAGAAAAAGAGAATTTGAAATTTTCACAGTTCTGATTGAATACCTGCAGATAGATCAGATTTCAATAAGCTATCAGAGGAGGCACTTTACCAGGGAAATAAACAATGCTGAACAGAAGATCCTAATAACTCTGGTTGATAAAATACTGGAAAAAACATAGGGGAAGAACAAGCCAGATTATGAGGAAAGAACAGTAAAATCCAAAACATTAAAAATGCACTAGCTGAAACCAAGATTTCTGCTGTGGTAGAAATTCAAACATTCCTATCAGGAAAAAAAATAATCACAAGTCCAGCATAGAAAATACAACCCTTCCTTTGGAAAGAAAACAAACGTAAAGATCTGGAAGAAGTTCTTTAGAACCTAAGACCCTCTTAGCACCAGATTTAAAGTCAAAATGCAAATTTAATTTCTGAATATCAACATTGATCAGACAACAGAAGTATGATTAGTGGTCAATGAGATAAAGAAAAGTAAGATTTCAGTCAAATTTTCTCACAGCTCTTTATACGCATTGTATCATCATACTTTAGCAAAATCAATGGCAGAGACAACTCCTGTCTCTAGAAAAGCCATATGAAGTGTGATACTGTGAAGGATAAAAGCAAGTAGATTCTGCCTATATGAAATATTTACAAGAAGAAATATTGTATGAGAATACATGTTCAAATTAAGTTCCAAAGACATTTGAGTATATGCTAACATACTTCGTGGAACCTTTTTTAGTTCTGCAGGAATCTAATTGAAACTATCAAGGGCCCAAACCTCTGGGAAATATGATATATTCTTACAAGGATGCATAACTGGACAGTGGAGTGATGGAAATATGGAGACTGATGTGAAGAAGTGCTACTTCTTCTGCCCCTTTCAGTGTGGGACCAAATAACAATAATAAAAACCCTGTAAGGAATACAAACTCTGGTATAATGCAGAAAATTATTAAGTAGCCTAGACTGATTACTTACTATGTTGTGATCCTGTGCAACATTTCCAACAGGGTTTCCTACAAACAGAGATCTCAGGAGAACGAGCAGGCCACCCTGGAACTCCAGGTGTCAAACAGTAATATTATTTCAAGGGCAAAAATGGCAAAAGGCAGCTCAGCTCAGCAGCCTGCATAGACCACACTACTCACAGCGTAGGAGATAAATATCACTGAAGGAAAGTCTTTGACCAAGAAATATTAGAAGGAGAAGCAAAGCTACACCAAAGCAACATCTCGGGCATCTGTGTCTCTAGAGCCAACCCTGCTGCAAGAGCTGGAGATGCAGAGAAGCATTAGGCAGGAAGTGAGGAACTGGGAAAAGCATCTGGGAATTCAACAGAGAGACTGTGAGTCAGTCTGGGGAATCAAAGGCCAATTCAGCCCTAGACATCTGCATGTTCCTTGAAGTGGAAATGCACTGGTGTGGAGCAGTAAACGCACCCACAGTAGATCCTAAGGAGCAGCTCAGAGCATCAGAGTATATTTGGTGTACTGACAAATGCAGCAGAGCAGAAGAGACCAGCTTCCACTCTGTGTGCCAAAACAATCATGGAAAGCTGATGGATAGGCTGCCCACCCCTATCCATTATGCTAATTGCATCCATTTTGATAAACACTGTATTTCAAGTATCAGAAAGCACATGCTTGCATGTCTGACATGCAAAATCCCCACTACTTGAGTCAACAAAGACAGAAAGTGTCAAGTTTGTCAAAACATCGACCACTCTGTTCAGGCAGATGATCAACTGGCAAAAAGCTTTTCTAAATCTTAAGAATAAATAGGTTTTCAAGTAATCTCTTCCTCAACTCTCTGAACTGAGAGGCTGCGAGCAAGACAGAATCTTAGCTCCAAATGTGAAATACTAATTGTGTTGTCCAGCAAGGCTGTAGAAAAGCTTTTCAATTTAGAACACTGTCACAGTATTAAAAATTATATTAGATCTGACGTTGATATGTCATATCAACCAGCCAAGCTCAGAACTTCTCCTTTTTGCCTTTCCAATGTGGAAATTAAATGACAACTCCTTTTGCAAAAATATCTCAGGAGAAGTAGTATTTCATCAGATCCTTTTATCACCAGAAGTCAGCACATTTCCATCTGCTCTCTTCTGCTTAAACATTTGAATCATTCTTGGCAACATGGCATGGACTTACAACTCCTACTGCATCTCTCACACAGGCACTGTCCCAGCTGTAAGTACATATACCCTATTTGCAAAATAATTCACTTCTAAAAACAGTTTTTGCTAAGAACAACTTATTTCCCCTGGGATTCAAGATCTCACAAAAACATTTTAAACAAAGTCACTTAGAATTTCATCTCTACTTCACACACACAAATGTACACAGGCAAAAGGAGCACAGTAGCCACCAGCTAATTGTACCACAGCCTCAGTCTCTCTTCCTATAAGCTCCAAGTGAATACATTGCTCTACTATCCGTTACCAGATACAATAATTCCTTACTATAATGTCTTGAAGTAGAAGAGTTTGGCAAACATTATCACAGTACAGCAGAAAGTAGTTAAGAGGCATTTTTAAACCTATTTGTTGCGTCTGAATGCAAGATACACTTAATAACATGACCTTTTAGTTGTTTATAAAGTTTACAACATGTTCGAGATCTTTACATCCATAAAAGTAATACTGTCATTCATACAGGGCACAGTGCCCAAATGATTGTAGAGATCTGGTTTCATGTTCTGTTCAAATGCCTCTGCTACAGCTGATGCAGGCTGCTGTGGAAATAAATACACCAAAGTCCTCTGGAGAAAGAATTACTTCATACAAACCAAACTACCAGGCTGCCCACAGAAGCAAGAAGAATATGAGAAAAGAAAATACTTTTTTCCCTGTTGGTGAACAAAAGGAAAATGAAACACCTGACCAAGGGTCACACAGAAGTAAAATATGAGCATGGCATTATGTGCAAGGCATGAAACAATACAATTGCAGAGAAAGCTCATCAACCATCAAATACTTTTAAAGCAGAAAAGTATATTTTTTGGTCTTGTCCTGGAAGATTAATGCAGTGATGCAAGATAATGTGAGTTTGCAGAACTATGAAAATCCAATTTAAAATATTTTTAATTTTCTTCTTGTTATAAAGGAAAATAAAATCCAAACAACCCTTCAATTAAGGCATGCTTACGAAGAAAAGCCCCACTGATGTGACTAGTAATGACATTGACACAATAACTTAAATGAGTCCAGACCCTAATTCAGTATAAAAATGGATCCACACTGCTTATTAGAAAAGCTATATCTCTGAAGTAAACCATTGATCTAATACATCTTGTTAGCAGAGATTACATCTATGTGCTCGCTAATCAGCACTGCCCTAGCACATTAAAAGATCACCATAATACTCCTAACTTGTTACAATGCAATATAGTGGAGAAAATGTCTCCAAACAAGTACTTAAGTAAGAGTTTCTTTGTTCAACTGCTACATAAACCAAGGCCAAGAGGAGAAAACCAGATTTTTCACCTCTTCTCCCAAAGTGACTGATACTCCTGTTCCTGCAAAGCACTGAGGTAGTCAGAGTAGATCCAGGAGAACAGATAATTCGAGTATTGTTCTTCTGCTCCAACATAAAGCCAACAAGAAGTACTTGCACTCACCCCCAAGGCTACATAAAATACTTGGCTTTAGACTGAGACTGTCAGAAGAAGTTTGCCACGTTCACAGATGGAGACAAGGGCATTAAGCTTAACCCTGATCAGTTTGGTGATGACAGTTTCATGGCAAATCTAGATTTGAGGGCAATGCCAGAGAATCCATGTTTCTCATTGTCTAGCCACTGCTTAAGTTCACAGTGAAGCCATCTAATGTCATCATTCCCACAGTATCATCAATTTGAAAGTCAATTCTTATTCTACAATTCAAGACAAATGACTTCAAGAGTCAATAATGAGGGAGTATAAGTCAGCAAAAGTTAGATCACAAAAAAAAAAGGACAGCTGTATTTACATCCTCTCTTGCAAATATGAATTGAGATCATCCCTAGCCCAGTTAAAAATCTTGTATACAGTATTGCTAGTCAACTTCAAGGACATATAAGTTAGTTTCCCACAGAGCAACCAGGCCAAATTTTATGCCATATTCATGGGTGTCTAACTTCTTAGATTATATCTGAGCAAATTTCACTACAGAAAGGGTAATTAACGAGAAAAAAAACCCCCAACCCACCACACCAAAAGTTCTTTTTTTCCATTTTTACTTTTGACCAGGTAACCTCCACCTTTGTCATAAGATCAGTATCATCTAGGAAGCTTCCAAAGGGTCATCTGAAATGCTATAACTACTACAAATTATGTTTTTACATAATTTGCTGTTTACCATGTCAGCAGATTAATTCTTTAACTCAGGATCAGCTAGATCCCTCAATACCTTGCTTTTAACCAGTCTTTCCCACCAAGAACAATCCACTGGCTTTCTCCACCTTCCTTGTCCCTCAAATGGCAGACCATAGCTGTTAAAAGAACCAGCAGAAAATGCCAGCATTTCCATGTAAAAAAAACCAAACCTAAGTTCCACTTATTACTGTGCCTGTCACGTTGGGAGTGGCTTGGAGACTACATCCATCCATCCCTCCC
>VZRH01004808.1:70964-210152 GCA_013397555.1 Urocynchramus pylzowi | reverse complement strand
CGGCCCCTCCGCGCTGCCTCTCGCACAAAGCCTGCGGGACCGGCGCGCACCCGCGCCGTGCGTGCCGCCGATCGCTCCTCCCGCCCCGTGGGGAGCGCGCTCCGCGTCCCCGCACCTGGGCACGGGCACACCCGCGGCGGGACCGCGCCCGGCATCGCTCCGCAGGGACGCGCACCGAGAGCCGCCCTGCCCGGGAGGACTCAGGGTGCCGGGAGATTACAAGGTGAACCCGAGCCGGCAAGGCACGCTCGCCCCCCAAGAAAGCCAAACGTCCTGGGTGTATCCAAACCACCGTGGGCAGCAGATAAGGAAGGGGATGTTGCCCCTCCGCTCTGGCGAGACCCCGCCTGAAGTGCTGCATTCAGCTCTGGGGTCCCCAGCCTCCTCTGCAGACAGTCTGAGAGAGTTCTGGTTGCTCATCCTGGAGAAGAGAAGAGATGGAGACCTTTCATCATCGTGGAGACCTTATAGCACCTTTCAGAACCTGAACGGGCTACAAGAGAGCTGGAAAGGGACTTTTGGATAGGACAAAGAGTGATGGGTACAAACTGCAAGAGGGTAGGTGTAGATTAAATACCAGGAAGAAATTCTTCAGTAGGAGGGTGGAGAGGCAATGGACAGTGGGCACAGGTTGCCCAGAGAAGCTGTGGATGCCTCATCCCTTAAAGCGTTCAAGGCCAGGTTGGGATGGTGCTGGTCTAGTGAGAGGCATTCCTGCCCATGGCAGGGGGGTGGAATGAGATGATCTTTAAGGTGGTGTCTGACCCAAACCATTCTAAGATTCCCCTTTTAACTGCCTGCCTTGAAAGATTTGGCCTTCTCATCATGTGGTTAAGAGAATTTTGTGAAATTGGGTGTCAAAAGGAAGAGCAGGCTCTAGTGTCAACCAGAAGGAAGCTATACAGCAGAGGAGGTGACACTGCCCTCTTGCCACAGCCCCTGTTCTCTGTACCTGTTCTCTGCCATGCCCCACACTATGTTTGAAGTTCACCTCTGTTGCTGAAGACCACCTTGTGCCTGCTGCTAAAGTTGGGGGTAATTTCTGAGGACCTGAAGAGCCCTAGAATAAAGTATACTCAAAGAGAGCACCAGTGTGTATAGATAACACATTTTCTACCCTTGTAGCTCTGAATGCTACTTGATTTCTAAGTTGTTAGGAAAGGACTGGACACGCTGACCTCCCTTTAGGTGTAAATTCTTACTTTCCAATCAGGTATGTATCTTTGTTTTAGTCAAGTGTTGATAAGGCTAAATTAAGCCCCAAAGACAACATAAAGCCACGTTCTGGGCACAAACTGCTCATGCAGGCTGCACTTTTTATAGTAGAGTCCAGCCTTTCATCAACTGGTGCTGGTATGAAGCTGGTGCCCAGTGTCCATCATGTGAAGACAGAAACACAGTCCTGGGGGAAATGACTCTTCATCTGAGGTAGCAGTCATGTGGTTGTTACTGTGTAGGTAGAGTTCAGGAGGGGGAGGTGACTGTCCCTGATGTACACTTAAAAATTGCCAGTTCTGCTCTCAGTTCCACTGCACCATGGAGAATATTCATCTTCATCATCAAGGAAGGCATCTGCACCTTGAATGGAAATGCAGAAGAGCCTCTTCACTCTTCCCCAGAGCAGTGGAAGAACAATTCCGGTGACGAACTGACCAAAATCCCCACCTCCCTGTCCCCTTGTGCTGCTGATGGGAAGGAGGGAGGGGTTGGGGAAAAAAGGTGGTTTTTTTAAGGGCTTATTTTACTTCTCATTATCGTCCTCTGACTCTGTTAGTAATAAATTCACTTTGTACCTCTAAGTTGAGCCTGTTTTGCCCTTGGAGTGTTTTCTCCCTTATCTTAGCTCATGACCCCATCGTTAAATTTTTTTCTCTCCTCTGTCCAGTTGTGGCAGGGGAGGATAAATGAGTGGCTTTCGTGGGTTCCTGGCATTTGGCCAGTGTCAAACCATGACAGGAACAAAAATAATGAACTTCTGGTCAGTCCCTTGAATTATAATTGGGATTTAGAAAAATCTGAAATCGAAATAAAAGAATATTTGCCCCTGCATGTTTTATAGTATTTTGTTAAAAAAAAAGTACGAAGTCAGAACCTCAGTGTGGTTTTAACACTGAATGGGGCTGTTTAAAGTTCTTTTGCCACTACATTTTAAACTATAATGTATGTCATTCATTTTTGAAAAATAAAGAAATCAGGAGCAGATATCAATTCAAACTGAGGAGTTATTTCATATAACATATCATAAACCTCCCAAGGAAGAAAATAAACACGCTTCTCAAAGGACAACCATTCTGTCTAATATCGTCATACTAATGGATATTAACATTGCTTAAGTGGGAAAAAGATAAAATAAAGCAGACATTTTATAATTTATTCCCTAGAAGACCTTCTTACAATGGATCACTTCATTAGACACAGCCAACTTGGCTTTGCTAGTGGTTCAAGACAGCCATTCAGTTGACTAGGAGCAAAGTTTAAATATCCAAATTTTGAAAGATTATCTTTGAGAAATGCACTTAGGTTGGAAAAACAGGTGTATATATTCAGGAGAAACAAACTGGCTGCAAGCTTTAAGTCTGAATGAGGAATCTACCTTTCCAAGGAAGGTTAAATAAAACAGTTTCATATTCTGGTTTTTTTTAATTCTCTATGATTATTAGCACTTTTTCTCTTATTATGAATGAAATGACAGCTTCCTTTGGCTTTTTTTTTTTTTTTTGTGTGAAGTTCTGCTGTTCTTTCATGACAAATGGACAACTTGTTACTGGTTGGTAAAAAGTGTTTCCCTATATTTAACTCCCCTTAGGTGTCATATTGACCCCTTTACTATTTATAAAGCCCTGTTGGTGTTCCAGGTTCTCCATGGGTAAGGCAGGTCCCTGTCCACAGCCCACACATCTTTTTGTGGGCTACCCTGCTTCCTGAGGTGTGTCGGATAAGATTCACAGTTTCCAGCTCTCCTTCGTGTCTATACCATCCTTTGAGTCTTTGCTAGTTTGGAGACATTATGCCAGAATCTTNCTGGCAGAAAAAGCTTCTCTTTTTTTATTTTTTTTTTTTTTTTTTTTTTTTGACACAGCACTGCATTGGGAACACATTGAGCATTTTATCCAAAATCCTCATTCAGAAAAGCTTTCCAAAGCAGTAGTCCCTATCTTGGTTATAACTGACACGTTTTGCCTTATGTCTGGTTTGTGGACATAAGCACTAAGCTATAGTAGAGTGACCCAAGTGTCACGATTCGCTCCTACGAGTGAGGGTCATGATGGTTTGTTTAAGTGATCTCAGAGTGCAAAACACAACACGGAGGGGATTTCTATATTGCTCAAAAACAAATGCATCTTTATTGAAAAACCACAACAAACATGATAGGGGGATTGGAAAAAGAGAAAAGATAGAAAGGAAAAAATAGAGGGAGAGAAAGATGGGATACAGCTACCAAACGTGGAGACAAAGTCCTCGCAGTCGGTGTCCGCTCCGGTGAGGTCCAGTCGATGAGGTTCGCCTGTCATGTTGGGGAGATCTCAAAAGTCCAGGTTAACTTAAGGGTCTGATATAGTTTTCAGCACAGGGGGGGGAGTAGGTAAAACAATAAAGAATTGAGTCTCTTGAAATTGCTGGAGGGTGACCATGAAGAATAGGCCATAAAAGGGGAACAGGTACAGATAGTCCATATTCTTAGCAGTGAGCAAGGCCCATTGTCTTCTTGGTCCAGCAAACACACCTGCAGGCAATTGATTAGTGCCCCTGGGACAGCATCATAGGGCTCTCAGTCTCAGTCCTTAGCAGAATTCAGTACAAGGATCTCAGTCTCAGTCCTTAGCCGAATCCAGTACAAGGGTCTCAGTCTCAGTCCTTAGAAGGGTGGCATCAATCTCCGTCCATCACAGTGGTCATGAAGCAGATGAAGGGTTTTCCATGGGGGACCACCAGGATTATTCCTGCAAGTTTATTTGGCCAAAAGGTGGAGAAAATTCATGAGCTATTGTAAGCACAAAAAGGGCACATTGCCCCCTCTCTGAAGCAGTGTTCCTTGATTTTGCAAATACACCTGCAAACAATCACTTGGCAGTCCAAAACTCTGCTCAGAGTTCTCATGATCTTGGTGTGCGTCCTCAAGTAGGCCAGAGTCCTGGTCAGGGTCCTCGGTGGTCGTCCCGATCTCTGGTCTTGCGATGATCATGAGACAGATGAGGGAGAAATTCAAACCGTCTTCCATGTTTGAGTCCTGATATAGCAGTGATCTTACATCATTATTTATCTTGTCAATCTTATATCAGTCAGAAAAATTGTCATAAAGTTTCTTTAGCACAGAATTGATCATGTAAAATATTAAAATTATACAGGGACTCCTACTAGCTTTCCCATGCATTATTATCCCCTTATTCTCCAATATCTCTGTTGGTTTGTTTTACACACAAATGTTATGACCAGGTTAATTTTATGTACAATCTGTCATTAGAATTAAAATTTCTTCAGCAAAATTCAGACATATGATACCAACCCTACTATTTCTGTTGACCAAAGCTTTCAGCCTGCCAACATAGAAGCAAGCTTTGTTTGATAGGACCTACTTCCACAAGACTGTGCAAGAACAATTATATTCTCAACCAGGAAGTATTTGTTAACACTGTGGCAGATTAATTATTCTGTTATTGTAACACAGTTCAGTGATAGACTAACCAGTCCATAGTTAGTTACATCTAATTAGCTAATTAATAGAGCTGCTTGGTTTTAAATGTGGAAACTGCATCACTATACAGTGATAAATCTATGAATTCCAACATCTTCTATATTCCAGTGAAATGAAAATAGGAAAGTTTTAAGAATGAAAACTCAAAAAAAGTTACTAAATTTCCTATGATAACAAAGCTGACAATGATAAAGCTGAGAAGAAAACCAGCTCTTTGAATATGCCTTAGGAAACTACACACAGCTGAGCCAATGTTACTAACATAAATGGAAAGGCAACAAACATTTGATGGCAGCTGATACTTTAATGCAACAGTGCTCTAAAAAAGGCACAATTACCATGTTTCAGTGTGATGCTAGAAAAAAAAAAAAAAGGAGGTATACATCTTGGTAACAGGAGAATTGGCCCTTTTTCTAAAATTCAGCGATCCAAATCCATCTTGCAGCTTCCTTTTGGCACCTTCTGGAGCCACCAGCAACCAGGCAGATGAGAAGTCACCAAACCAGTTCAGCCAACAGCTTCCTTGGCACTGTTTCTTTAGCATGACATGAGTGAGAATGTTTGAAGACAAATACTGGCAAGGAATGAAGTTTCTTTCAAAGATTTTGATGGTTTCATTACATGATCATGTAATTAACTGTTTTAACCAGTTGGAGATGACAGATTTCTTGAGGAATAACATAAGTTATGTTGGACAACAGAGAAATACCGGACTTAATTTGGCTTTAAGAGTATTAATACTCAGTAATTACTTACCCAGAATCCCTTCATTAATTACTTATGCAAAGTACCTGAATTTAAATACTTTGATATGTGTCATAAGACTTAATTAACATAGCCCATTCATAAAGTAGTTGGGTTTGTTTATCCTTAAATTCAGAATAAATTTTGTTTACCCTCTGATGATGTTCCTTGCTTTTCTATACACTGGTCATTACCTTAAGTATTTCACAAGTTATTCTGCTGTTTGGTTTTTTTTTCATTTTACCCAGTTTATTTTAAGTGTCTGATATGTTCTCTTCTTGCTTACAAAGTATTAGAAACACATAATGCAACTCCAGTGCAATCAGTGAAGCTAGATTCCTATTCGATGCTTCTTTCTGTGACTAAATACTTTAAAAATTATTATGTGGCAGCTGGTATCTGAATTGACACTTAAAAACGTCTGTTATATGTTCATGAAGGAACTAGATGGTTGCTGAAATGCTGATAAAATATGCTTGGTTTGACATGCAAATGATGGGTAATAAACTGTTTACCACTTACTTGACTGCTTATTGAAAATAATATGACAGCACCAAGATTAGTTAAGATACTGAAATATGAGGAGCTGAATTTTTTTTTGAAAGTACTGCCTCATTTGCAGTGGAATACATTAAAACCCCCCATTAATAATGTCATTGTACTTGGTCTAATTTAGAAGAGGATTGCCATTGCAGTAGTTCCACACAGCCTTGCGAAATCCCAAGTCGATGAATTGGTTTCTGCTAATTTTTTGAACAAGCCATGTAAAAGAACACTGAACTGGTTCCTCCTCCTCCCCCTCCTTCTTCACTGACCTTGGTGCCCAGAGTGTTGTTTCACTCACTCTTCTCTCTAGCTGCAATTGTGCAGTTAAGGACTTTTTTCCCCATCTTATACCTCTTATTCCAGAGGTGCTGCCACCGTTGCTGATGGGCTTTAATTTGGCCAGCAGCAGACCCATGTTAGAGCTGGCAAGCGTTGCCTCCATCAGACACAGGGAAAGCTTCTGGCAGCTTCTCACTGAAACCACCCTGCTATATAAACCTAATACATGAGCTCTCTGAAACCTAAAAGAAGAAAGAATGCAAGTTTTTATTGTTATTATTATTTGCTTTGTAGATAAAAACCCCCTTACATATTTCAGCATTTACCAAAAAGGTGTGGACAAAGGAGGCTTTGAAATACACATCTGTAACTTTGGGATGAGGTGGTACCCACTGTGATGTCTGCTAGACCCTTAGTAAATCTGCAGTTTCTTTGGAAGTTTGCAAGAGAATATTTAGGTAGAGGGAGATAAAAAATCTTTTATTATTAGAGGAAGGGAAAAGGTATGAATCAATTTTGTGAAGCAGCATGGAAGGCCTACTCTGCTTATGCTCAAAACAAACAAAAAATCTCAACTGCCCCCTCCCCCCACTGGCTGGAAGTTCAGGCCTATCCCATCTCCATTCAATGTCTGGGATGAACCTTCCCCCTTCCAATAAGGTAGCTGAGGGAAAATGAGTCAGAAAATGCCTAGTCACAAGTATATTGCTTCAAGTGAGTGCTGGCTGGCTCCTGAGCTATGTAGAGTTGCAGAGGTCACTACAGGGGGACATTGCCATGATTTGGTGAATATTCACCATGCCATGGTGAATATTAAGGAGGGTGATATTAATCACAACTCACCCCTCAGTCTTTTTGTTAAATATCATCATTCTCACCTCTGGAGTCAAAGCCACAAAATTTGGTATTTCTTAATTAGAATCCTCTTTACTTTCTTCCAACCCCCTGTTCTCCCTGTAAGCAGAAGAGAGTGGTAGTTTATTTTGGTATTACAGTAGTGTGTCTACCCAAAAGAATGTAGAAACCAACACCATGGATGCAATTTCTGCACAGCTCCTGGCTGAGTACCAGCACATATCATTGTGCAAGTTTTAGAAAAATACAGAAGTTGGCTGTTTGAACATAAAAATGCAAAATTAGTGGTAAACTTCAGAGTACAACAACCGCTTTCTCTCCTCTTGGAGGAAATTTCTGCTGTGGGCTCTGGGCAATTACTTCATATTTGCTTGTGATTGTTTTGTGGCTCCTATGGAAGGAGTTGCTCTGTGCTACCTGTCCCAAGGGAACTGTATGGGAAGAATTTGGAGATGGAATAAGGGATCAGTAGGTACTGGTAAGAATAAGGAATATTCCCTTCAAGAATATTTACAAATGATTTATCAGTCATTTGTAGCCATTTCCCTTCAATCCCATTACCTAGGAAAATCTGTTTACAATAAATCAGATTTTGCAGCTGACTACATGTATAGGCAGTAGTTTTCTACAGAAAATTATATTTTGGCTCTTTCCAGGTGGATATTCCAAATGGTGTAGAACTGAAAAATCAAGTGGAATGTTGTGAAATTTTCCTCTTTGCTTAAAAACAGCCACTGAGAACAGTCATGGAAAATATCAGAAATCTGTTGAGAAAGTCACAGCCAACAAGTCATGCACATGCAGAGCTATGGAAATGGGATTACAACTTCCATAGCAATTGAACTACGATATGGGCTACCCCAAGAGTTTCCAATACAATTAATATTTTACTTTGCTCTTCATTTGATTTGCAATTCACATGGACTGTTACATCTGACATGATCTTAATAGCAGCATTTCTAGGGATTTGTGTCATTTTGTTAAATGTCTTATAGGAATTCTGACATCTTTTTACTCTTCGAAGCTTACTTGCCTTGATGTAGCAGAAAAGATATGTGAAAGTGGATCTGTTCCACAACAGAAACTTCTGTTGAACATGTGCTGTTTTCAGCTGGGATGAAGCTAATTTTCTTCATACCAGATAGTATGGGGCTGTGTTTGGGCAACACATCAGACATTTTAAAATATTTTTTGTTCTAAAAACCTGCTACATTTTTTCTTAGTTCAGAGATCAATGTATCAGAGGTAGGCTAGAAATCAATAGTCAGGAAGAAATATGTCTGCATGAAGACCTTTATTTCGAATTTTAGGGGTGGAAATTTGTGTTTGAGAAGGCCTTTGGAACACCATACAAATGAAATCTGCTGTATCAGAGAGGATAATACCTGTGTATTATCCTCTCTGATATGCATTGTACTGCATGTTCTCAAATATGTTCCTAAAACTTCCAGAAACCTAGTATACTTTATAGATATACTCCCAGCTGAACTCCCATCCTGTTTGCCGCTGCACATGAAGCTATCTGTAGGACCTTATGTATTGATTTAAACTATAATTTTAGACATTACACTTGAAAGGGGTGTAGACATCCACAAACAACCTTTGTGGTAAGGATTTTGAGCTTATGAAAATTTTAATAAATTACTTCAATGTTAATTTTTAATTTGCAGAACGTGAACTTTTGTAAATTACATATATACATTCTATTTATCCATATGCATTTATTTATTAATGTATAAGATACATTTGCCAATACTAAAATGTCACAGTCAGTATGGGGTGAGCCATTTGCCAATTTTATTTTCAAATAAAAATATCAGTATACATTCTGTGGTCACACTGCCATGGCAGAATTTCTAACAGTCCTGAATTGCAACGTTTTGAGGAAACTTGTAGTTTTAGAGGTTTCTGAAAACTGAGAGAAACAGGGAAGTTCAAGGTTCGGATGTAAGAAAAAAGGAAAGAGTTGAGAGATTTATGAGCCATGTATGATTCTGTTGTAAATGAGGTACATCTAAAGTAAATGAAAACTCTTATTTTAAGGTAAAATCCAATTAAAACATTAATATCTGTGTCTTTATTTGAAAGACAGGTGTCTGCCAAGGAAGGCAGGAGCCTCCCTTGAAATAGAAAATATGACCCCCTTCCCTCCAAATTATTATAACTTTGAAATTATGGGGCTTTCAGGCAAAGATATGGGAAAAGGAATAACAGTTCTTTTCTAGTGCGTATAACAAGGCAAACATACAACCCCAGCAGCAGCACAGCGAGCAGAGCAGGAGCACAAACCCACCCGCGGCCTTCTCTCGGCTCTCGGGCACGTTCCCCTTCGGTGCAGTTCCGGTCACGGCCGGCAGGGGCGCTGGGGGCTCCCGGCCGGGCAGGGCGGGTGCGATGAATCCCCCGCGGCTGCAGGGGGCGCTGTGGCGCGAGCTCAGCCGCCTCTCCACATGGTCCTGGGAGCTCAGGTGGCAGAAAGTGATGGATAAGGAGCTTTCCTTTACAAACTCACAGGCACAGCCGATCCTGTGAGGGTGCCCCGTCTGGATAGCAAAGGGAGCTGTGGTAGGAACCTCAGAAGCAGCAAGCTGGAACAGCCAGGAAAAGGAAAAACCTTTTAGATGAGATGTATCACAAAGTCGGCAGCTGTAGCTGGAACCCCGGGGCATCCAGGCAGGATGTGAGCAGGGTGTGAGTTACAGTGTAGCAAAACATATCCCCGAGACATATCTATCATTTTGTTCTGCTCATAATCAGCACAGTTTTAGTCTTTCCTACCTTGTTCTGCCTCCCCAGGAAAAAACAGATCTCACTACTGTTTCTGATGATGTACAAGTCCTGCTGATGCAACCTAGTGATTACACGACCATAGCTACAGGGAGCTTATCTTCATTTAGGTTTCTTTGTTAATTAAGCCACAGTAAATCACACAATTTTAACAAGCAAACAAAACCATCTCTTTGGCAGGCTGTGAGCTGCTGCTCTCTCCATCCCACTCCTCCTGGCTGCCCACCAAGCAGCTGCTGAGAATCTGGGATCAGTCTTTCTGTCTCCACACAAAATGCCTACTTTTACTGGCAACAGTAGCAGACTGGATGCTCAAACAGCTTCTCCACCAGTCCCCTTACCATCACACAGCCAATCTCTGATAGAAGGGCTGTTTGGAGCTGGAGCTAGACCTAGCATAGCCTAAATGGCTGTAAGCTGCCCAGCTCCAGGTTAATTCACTTCAGTAGCTGCCTGGTTTCCAGACTTCCAAAAAGGTCCTACTAGGCTTTCCTTTATTTATGGCACTGGACCAAAACATATTAGTAAAAAGCTCCAGGGTACCTACTCATACACATATGCAGAAGCAGCACAAGCACTCCAAAAAAATGTTCTTGATGGAGGCTCATATCCTGTCTAGATACAAATATGCAAAGTATTTGCTATTACTGGTGGTAAGTCATCACTTGTTCACACCAGAAGTCAGAGAAAAGCCTGTGCCTTGGAGCCATTCTGTAACCTGCGCTAGGATGAAGAGAGGAAGACGAATAATTTCTTCAACCCAGTCTTGGATACTGTGAAATGAAAATGAAAGAAAGGGATGAGAGAAATGAAAGAACACAGAAAGAAATGGTTAAGGTTGAAGGGAAAAGAAGATAAAACTATATGTAAATATGGAAGCAGAGACAGAAAAAGAGACAACAAATAGAAATACATGGGAAAAGGGATGGAGAAGAACAAAAGGGAAGAAATTAAAGGATTGAGGCAGCACATCAAATTATCACAGTGCTTTAATGCTGGCAGATTCTTCCAGTGCCTTGCTATCTGCTTTTTTTGCATCACAGGAGAATTCAGTCAATAAAAACAGGCTGGCAATTCATACCAAGGTGTATGCAATCAACTCTGCCAGATCCTGGCAAGTGCAGGTGATGAGCAAGGCACTAGCATAAGGACATATCTGTGGTAATCACATATTCTCTGAACAGAGAGAGACACAGACCTTCCCAGGATTTTCCTGGAGAAGGCTGTGAGAAAGTTCAGAGAAAGAAGAAAAACGATTCTTATCTTCACTTGCTGCGTCTGTTGTTTGGCACATGTGGAATGTGTTATGGAGATTGTTTACCAAAAGGGATTTCTTAATTGGTGATGGNCTCTGAACAGAGAGAGACACAGACCTTCCCAGGATTTTCCTGGAGAAGGCTGTGAGAAAGTTCAGAGAAAGAAGAAAAACGATTCTTATCTTCACTTGCTGCGTCTGTTGTTTGGCACATGTGGAATGTGTTATGGAGATTGTTTACCAAAAGGGATTTCTTAATTGGTGATGGTGATGGTGTTTTGATTCATTTGACCAATTGGAGCCATGTGTATATCGGACTGTCTGGCAAGGGTGTTGGGTTTTTCTTCAGTATAGTAGTAGTATAGTTTTTAGTATAGTATAGTATAGTATAGTATAGTATAGTATAGTATAGTATAGTATAGTATAGTATAGTATAGTTTAATAAAGCATTTGACCAACCTTCTGCAATCATGGAGTCAATGCACATTATTCCCCGCGTTGGGGACTCCCTGCCACTGTCTGGCAAGGGTGTTGGGTTTTTCTTCAGTACAGTAGAAGTATAGTTTTTAGTATAGTATATTGTAGTATAGCTTAATAAAGCATTTGATCAGCCTTCTGCAATCATGGAGTCAATGTTCATTATTCCCGTGATGGGGATGTCTTGCTACAATGCACATCTGTCTCCTTTTTTATTTCCTCTGAGCAACTTGGTTTTGTTAGGGGTGCTTTCTTTCTGGCTGTCTCCTTCAACTTCTCTTGGAGGCAAATCTCAGTACTATGGCTAGGATTACATAGAACCACAGCATCAAAGGAGTGCCACTGTCCTCTCTACAACTGCATTATTTTCATTCATCTGCACCATGATGGGATGTGGACAGTGTCAGGCTTGCTCCGCCATAGCAGAATGAAGTTGTCTACTTCCACTGCACAATTTCAAGGTAAGAAAAAACTCCAAAATACAAACCACCAAAAAATCATAAATAGCTTCAGAAGAGAGATCACTTCACACAGAAAGCCTTCTTTCCTTTAATCCTGTTGCTTAGCATCAGCCCAATCTGAGTGACATAATCATTTGCCCATTACAAAGAAAAGGATAAGAGACATGCTATTCACTGAGGGAAAAACAAACCAACCCACCAAAAGCAGCAAAAACAATGTGACCTGGAGAGCATAAATAATGTAGAAATTGAAGGAGTCATTCAATAATAGTGGGAAAGTGTCTTGGTTTAGAGATGAATTTAGGAGAAAAACCACTCTGGAATGAGTGTTTATTCTAAAAATAAAAAAAGGGCTCCAACAATGCCTTTCCTCCAAAAAGAAATGAATGTAGTGGATNACTCACAGGCACAGCCGATCCTGTGAGGGTGCCCCGTCTGGATAGCAAAGGGAGCTGTGGTAGGAACCTCAGAAGCAGCAAGCTGGAACAGCCAGGAAAAGGAAAAACCTTTTAGATGAGATGTATCACAAAGTCGGCAGCTGTAGATGGAACCCCGGGGCATCCAGGCAGGATGTGAGCAGGNGTGGATAAAAGTGAAAAAAAAACCCAACCATTTTTGACCAACAGAGTGCGCATATGGCACAGTAAAAGGTAAATAAATGCTAGATACTGAACTGTCAGATCTTCCCCACCCAAGCACACACACATCNGGTGTGAGTTACAGTGTAGCAAAATGTGCAGAGGTGGCAAAGAAATGGTGACAGCTGGGCAGTGGCAGCCTGAGTCACAGACATGGCCGGGAGAGGCTCCCCAATGTTTGTCACACTGGAGGTCAGGTGTTGTCATGCCACGCCTCCCCAGCAAGAAGCTTTGTAAGGGGAATAGGTATACGCCTTCTCTCTACATGTCCTGGACAACCCAGGCTGTCCGATGGGGAGAACAGAGGATGTTCAAACAACAAACTGCAACAATATAACCAGACATCAACAAAACTTCTCTTAACATACACATAATATTCATCTTTTGATTGCAAGAGCCAGTCATCACATTACCCATTTATAACATAGGTTTTCAGGGGAACAAAATGAACAATAAAACCCCTCAGTAGATTCCAGCAGCAGTTTGGGCAACCAGATGTGGACTGGGTGAATCTCTGGTGTCAGTCCCTGTGGATGTGACAGCCTGGTCAGAAAGTGAGAAAACTAGATAAATTTTCCCAGAATCAGCTTGAGAGACTTTAGGGAGTTGAAGATAAACAATGATAGCTTATTATTGTAAACAACCTGCAGGTGGTGTTTTCCTACTCTCTGTTTTCTTGTTTTTCTTAGAGATTGTTTATAAGAAAGGCATCTTGTTAATTAGCCAATCAATTGATTAATTGTCCAACCAGGTCTATCTGTATCAGAACAGTGTATAAAAAGAGGATCCAAAGTAAAGAGACATGCTCTATGCAAAACAGCCTTCTGGAGAGTGTGTGTCGTTTCTTACTCGACGTCAACAAGTCTCCTCTTCACAGCAGATGAAGCAGGTAGGCTTTCTCTCACCAGCTCAGTGTTTTCTGAGATATTGGGCCAAAACGAAGCAGCCCTTTGCCTTTCCCGCTGGTCTCTTATCTCGGACCAAAACCGAACTGTCCAGTTCACAGAAGGATCCGCAGAAGGATTGCTACTAGGGAAGTGAGGCTTTGGAAAAGTCCACTGCAAAACCCTAAGGCTCCCCCCTCCCCCTGGACCCGCCTAAAAGCTACAACAACCATTTTTGGGCATAAGGCAGATAATCAGGGAATAAACTAATCATCATAAAATCACCCCAGGACAGAAAGGAAAATAGCTTGGGTGAGGCTTTAAGTATGGCTAAACATGGTGATGAGACACTAGAACAACAAAGAATTAAAGGAACCATTCCAGAGAGAGTTTCATATCAGAAGGGGCAAAAACTACCTTTGGAAAGAAAAAACAGTTAACAAATCAAAGATGACAGAATGAAAGAAAGATGACAGCAATGGTAAATCAGAAAAGGAATAAAATATACCTGTACCTACAATTGAAAGTGGAAGAATTTACTTAGTAGATTCATGGAGAAAAGTCATTATCTCACAATTATTAAGTCATATTGCACACTATGACTGCCTTACTGAACTAATTATTCTTGAAATCTCTATTTTGTCCTAAAAAGAAAAGAGTAGGATGTATTGAGTGAATCTTTCAAAATAATTTGTCAGGAAAATTCACATTTCAAGTAGTATTATATGCTACACTAAAATACAAAAAAAAAAAAAATCTGCTTTGTGGTTTATTTTTTTCTGTGCAGCATCCAGAAGCAGAGTTGTTAGCAGCATATAACCACAACAGGAAACCACTTTCAGCACTTTCATTAGTTTTTCTTGGTATGACTAACTATGAAATTGTTTCACAACAGGTAGGGCACCAGAGGCATTACTTAGTCTTTAGCTGTGCTGGGTAGTTAAGCATACTTTTGAAAACATGACACTATTCCATAAAATATCAGCTAGGAATTATGCAGAGCAGTCTGTAAATATATCAACATACAACCCTCCCCACCCAAAAAAAAAAAAAAAACAACAAACTCCTAAGTAACTTGTAGGGTGTCTTAAGCTGATTCCAGGGTTGAAACAAGTTTAGGTACAAAACACTGAAATTTTCTATTAACAACAGCCAGTCTTTTAACAAGTGAATATTTTTACCAGTTGGAAGCTCTGAAATGATTCTCAGTACTTTTCTAGAGGTTCCCCAAGGATAAACTTCATTTGTTTCTCTGTAGAATTAATTTATGATATATTACTATATTGTATGCACATGCATTATCAACTGCTTTGTAAACCCATACTAATGGTTTTGGTTTGTCCCCTTCTAGAAGCTGTCAAATGCCAAAGAAAAGCCTGCTGACCTGTGGTTTTTTCTTCCCCATTCAGAATCATTCATGGGCAGCAACTATCTCAAAAGTCCACAGCTCATAGCTCTTTACAACTCAGCAACTGCAGACAAAATTAAGAATGAAAATAATGACCATAAAATATTGTACTTGGGGGGTTTTTCCTGTGGAAGCACAGATGGCTTTCACATGAAGACCAAAGTCTGTGTCGTTGCATATTTTGTGGTGTGGGATGGAGGCTTAAGCATTCAATCTCTAACATTTTTCATGTTATTTAGGAGAAATAGCTATTTTTTATCTCAGAATTCAGCTTTTCTAGCAGCCTGTCTATGCATGGAAGTGATATTTCTGTAGTCATGAAAAAAAAGTTGTGGAAATTCAAGACAGTTAATCAGGAAAGTTTAGGTGGAAAAGTTGTAAAGGTAATCTGGTACAACACCTTCAGAAAAGATTGGTTCAATTTTACATAAAATAATCACTAGCCCTAATATATTTTAAAATGCATGTGTGTATATATATATATATATATATAAACAATGGAAAAATCTCAGAAATCAATTTGTTGACATCTGAGAGAAAAGCAGCCAGAAATACTTTTCATTCTCTGCACAGCTTCCTGACTTATTTCATTTGTGGCTTGGTCTGAAAAGATGAGTTACTCTCAAGGCAAGAAGAGACACAGAGCTTTTCAGAGACTGGAAAGTCATGTGTGTCTGGATCAGACTGCTTTTTTTTTCTTTCCTAAAATAGCAAGGAGGGGGAAGGAAGCAAGCTCTTGATACAGAAAGAAGTTGCTATAGAGATGAAGACAATCTCACACAAACACAAACCCAGATATTAGAACTAGGTGATCCTTAAGGTTTGTTTCAACACAAACCATTCCACAATTCTATTATTTTGGGTAAGAGAAGGCCCAGCTGTTGCTTGCATGTTTCACCAAAGCATTCACAGGCCTTCATGCCTATCTACATTTTTATAGTGTTTTCTTCTCATTCTAACTGATTTTTGGTGTATATAAATATCTCAAAGGCGGGTGCCAAGTAGATGGTGCCAGACTCTTCAGTGTTTTTCAGTGAGAGGACCAGAAGCAATGGCCATAAACTAAAACACAGCAAGTTCCACCTCAACATGAGGATGGCAGAACACTGAAACAGGCTGCCCAGGGAGATTGTGGAATCTCCCTCTCTGCAGACCTTCCAAGCCCACCTGGACACATTCCGGTGTAACCTGCTGTGGGTGACCCTGCCTTGGCAGGGATGTTGGACTACATGACGTCCAGAGGTCCCTACCAACCCTAATGTCTTAGGTTACAATGTAAGATGTAACCAAAAGTATGTATTCTATCACCATCTACGTAAACTGTTAAGATAGATGGGCAGTGTTCTTTATCTTCTCCATGTCTCAGCCGTGATAAATCCCTCCGGTTGCTATCTTAGCTATGGGATCATCAAGCTCTCCCAGCATGACTCAGAATTACATCATCCCAGTGTGAAATTCTCCACCCAAGGGGAGGAACCAAACATTCCTTCCTGGATAAAATCTGAGACTTGGAACATCACAGGCAGCACTACGTGCTGGATTCCCAGAGGACAAGTGTAGGGGTTGGGGGTGAGAAAGCTATCTCAGGAATGCCCTGGGAAAGCACAGTTGTCTAAGTCAGGAGAAATTCATTCCTTTTCCAAGGTTCGAATGCTGTACTCCCTTTCACATCCCACTCATCCTGTACCCTTTGTATCTTTCAGTAGTTACTCCTGTGAAAACTTTTCCCCTCCCATTTCCCTCGACATGCAGCTGTGCACAAAAACTGTAACTTTCCCTAAAGACGCCACACTCGCCCTGGTGTCCTTCTGCTGGTTGTTACCCGTCCCTGCTGTCCCTCCGACTCACCAACTGTCCCTCAGCCTACCCTCCGTGTTTTCCTATCCCTTTTAGACCCTGCAATAAATCAGTTGAAATTATCCAGGATTTGGGCTGCCCTCCTTCAACCTGGTGAAGAAAAACACCTAGCCGGGACCCAGCGGGTGAGAATCCTGACCTCGGCAGACAAGAGCTCAATACCCACCATTGGACCTCCAGAGAAAGACCAGATTTTCTACAGGATCACGGCTTTGACACAATCACATTCATCACTCCAACAGGCCAGTAGCCTCCATTTAATTGGATTGCTTAATCACCACCCTGACCAACAGGGTGTCAGGTCATATTCTGACAGTGTCAGTTAAGGCCAATGTTTATGTCNCAAGGGGAGGAACCAAACATTCCTTCCTGGATAAAATCTGAGACTTGGAACATCACAGGCAGCACTACGTGCTGGATTCCCAGAGGACAAGTGTAGGGGTTGGGGGTGAGAAAGCTATCTCAGGAATGCCCTGGGAAAGCACAGTTGTCTAAGTCAGGAGAAATTCATTCCTTTTCCAAGGTTCGAATGCTGTACTCCCTTTCACATCCCACTCATCCTGTACCCTTTGTATCTTTCAGTAGTTACTCCTGTGAAAACTTTTCCCCTCCCATTTCCCTCGACATGCAGCTGTGCACAAAAACTGTAACTTTCCCTAAAGACGCCACACTCGCCCTGGTGTCCTTCTGCTGGTTGTTACCCGTCCCTGCTGTCCCTCCGACTCACCAACTGTCCCTCAGCCTACCCTCCGTGTTTTCCTATCCCTTTTAGACCCTGCAATAAATCAGTTGAAATTATCCAGGATTTGGGCTGCCCTCCTTCAACCTGGTGAAGAAAAACACCTAGCCGGGACCCAGCGGGTGAGAATCCTGACCTCGGCAGACAAGAGCTCAATACCCACCATTGGACCTCCAGAGAAAGACCAGATTTTCTACAGGATCACAGCTTTGACAGAATCACATTCATCACTCCAACAGGCCAGTAGCCTCCATTTAATTGGATTGCTTAATCACCACCCTGACCAACAGGGTGTCAGGTCATATTCTGACAGTGTCAGTTAAGGCCAATGTTTATGTCCTATTGCCTTTATTTTAATTTTCCTAATAAATTATAGTTCTGACTTGGAATCTCCCACTGGTCTGCCTTGAAACTGGTACACCTAACAATTCTGTGATCCTTTGATTGTTTCTGTAAAAAAAGATCATGTAGTTGAAAATGCCTCTTGGAGCCAAATCTTCAAGTTTCAACAGTTGGCTCTAAGCTTTAGACCCCAGCCTCTGATTATGCCTGCAAAAGTATCTAACACCCTCTATTCAAATCTGTGAGAGTCCTAGTGTCCCCAGAAATAGAAAGGAAACTTCTGACATCTTCAGATAACAAACACAACCTGGGTTAAGAACAACACTGAAGAGATCCCTGAATCAGAGCTACCCTTGGTAAGCATCTGTATAGAGGACAATCAACAAAGTAAATTCCATTTAAGCTTAGAGTTGTGTCTTGCTTGGATCAAAATGAAGAAATAATGCCTTTCTAATGCAGAAGGACCTCTAGAGACCATTTCTCTGCAGACCATCATCAGAATATTGAGATGGCGATGTTGTCAGTCCATGATATTTAACATATACAAAAAACAGGAGGCCCAGTCACAGGTCAATAATGTGCAAAACAGTTACACACCTACTTCCACCACGTTTCCTGTCAAAAACCAACCAAATAAAACCCCAACCTAGACAATTTGTAGAGAGGCATTTTCCTTCCGATCATCTTGATAATAAAGTGACAGTACTAGTTCCAGAAAGCAGAAAAAAACAGTGCTAAGGAAACATTGTTGTAAGCTGATTAAGTTTTCATAGGCTGGCTGCCAGCTCTAGGCCAATTTCTCAGCGTTTCCTGCTTGCTTTTTAGCAGCAGAGTATCAAAGTAATTAGAGAAGGAGGAGGAGAAAAAAGGTAGGGGGCAAAGATAAATCAGTGGAATCTGGTAATCTGTTCAAAGAACGAAACTTCATTGTAATGGATAACCTGTGTAATCATCCCAAAATAACTCCTCAGACACATTTAAGAACAAATTCAACTTCTTCAAGCTTAGGTCTGAAAGTGAATTATATTTATCTGGATTAAGTGACTACTTTTTTCCTCTCAGAATAAGATTATGCTCTAAGGAATCCTTCAGTTACAAATATTGTAATATAAACCCACACCTCCCATGACCTAAGCTGATTTTCATGTGTAGACCTCTGTTTTGAAGAAGGACAAAATTAAAAATTATTGCTATTAAAACTATTTTCAAACGATACGTTAGCAGCTGCATGAACGTGCGAGCAGGAATAATTTCAAGGTTTGGGGATTTTCCTTTGACTAAATCAGTAGACCCCAGACCAAACTGAAAACAGTGACACCACGGGGAAGAAGCCACTGGCTTCCACCTGGTGCAAATCAAATTTATGCTGGGGTATTTCAGATGTGTCTCTGGACTACCATGATCTGTATTTGAAATATTGTATTTTGTGTCCACATGTGCCAATATGGACAGTCTCCCTTTCTACTAATGGCCTTTGTAACCAGGGGTGCTGTCATGGATTGTGAAATCAATACTATTCTATTTACCATCTATATGGCAGTTATCTTCTGTTAAGTGGGCAGTTTTCCTTATCTCTTCCACAACCACTCCTCCCTCCAGGGAGACATCTGCTGATAACAGGCTATTGAATGTCAATGCATGACTGATAAGAACTTTAACATCCCATTATGAGATGCTCCGCCCAGAGGGAGGAGCCAAGCATTCCTACACAGATATAGCTGGGAGTCTGGAGAGACAGGACAGCTCTTGCTGGGTTTCGCTCAGAGAGAGAACTCCCCCTTCTCAACTGGATCAGCTGAGAAAGATCTTCACCTTTCCTTCGACAGGATTCTTTCTGCTCCAACAGAACCACACCTGAGGACTGAATCCGGGAAGACTGCAGCCACAATTCCAATTGGACTGAGACTACACCCTGACCAACCGGGTGTCAGGTTGAGTTCTGACTCTGTCTGTGTTGTTTTAATCTACTGCATTTTTTTATATATATATATATTATTTTTTTTTGCTTCCCTAGTAAAGGACTGTTATCCCTGCTCCCATATTTTCTGCCTGGGAGCCCCTTAATTTAAATTTTATAACAATTCAGAGAGAGGAGGTTTACATTCTCTATTCCAGGGGAAACTCTAACCCTCTTTAACAGACACCTATCTTCCCAAACCGAAACAGGTGCCCACATTTTTGTTTCCAGATGTTTACCCACAGGTTCACATGGAAGGTGGTGGTCTGGTAATGTCCAGAAGGATATTTTCATGGGGGAGATTTTCATTCATGCCTCACTCTGCTCTATTGTCTGTGGCCCTGAAATATTTCTTCAATAAAGCTACACTGCCTGCTTAACAAATTACATCTTTCAAACTTATTTATGAGGGATGACAAATAGGGCTAGTGTGCAGGGGAACACTCATGGATGGAGGGAGCATATTACGACACCAACATGGCATGAAAAATTACCCTTTGATTATTGAGAAGGAAGAGGCCCCTCCTAGCACAGATAAACTGCTGCAATCCCCATTATCTGCTGCACCTCCATTGTCCTCATTGCAAGAGGAAGGACTGACAAATCAGGGAAACATTATTGCTAATTTGCATTTACCCAGCTTATAAAAATGCATGTACTAAAGCTCAGAGGTTATGAAAGTATACTTATTGTCAAGTCACTTAGCAGAAATATTTTCTTTCTCATTGCATATATTTCAGTGGTGAGCAGCATCAGAGAAAAATTGAAACACTTCATCCCTTTGAATGTTTAAAACTCTTTTTAACAATTACATTAGTTCAAATAACAGCTAGGTCAATTCCATGGGCTTTGCTGTCCTGCTTGATCCACAGCTTGCCCTTGCTCCTTTGAATCTGGATTTCAGAGTGCATTAAGCAATCTACCCATCCCCACCTGTGCATCCTCTTTGTGAAGCACATTGCTGTTCTCTCAGTTCTCTTCAATCTCCAGTAGCACCTAGGCCTGGGTAGGAGCTGTAAAAGGGGGGCCACTCCACTCAGCATGAAAATATTCCTTTCTATGGCACTGTGAACCAGGGATACCCGAAGACAGGGCCAATCAAGTTGTGCCCTTTTCTCTCACTGAGGCACATAAAGCTTTTTTCACTGCAAAGTAAGGGAGGTGCATTTGGAGAGGAGTTACCCTTCCTCTGCAAGAAATGGAAACCTTTGCCTGGCAAAAGAGGGATCCAGGAGAGCACGTTGCACATCCTGACTGTTCTGCATGCTGTCTTAGGTTGCAAATGCATGATGTGGCTGGGGTGTGTATTCTATTACCACTTGTTAAAACCAGGTGAGGCAGTTTGCTTTACCTCTTCAACAACCAATCCTCCCTCTGGGGAAATATCTTCTGTTAATGGGCCATTGAGTGTCACTCATGACTGATAAAATTACATCATCCCATTGTGAGATGCTCCGCCCAGGGGGAGAGACCGAACATTTCTACCTGGAGACAATCGGAGATTTGGAACACCACAGGCAGCCTTTTCCCACTGGATTCCCAGAGGAGCAGCTTTCTTTTCCACTGGATTCCCAGAAGAAGACCAGGCCCATCTATGACACCTTCAGAGGTGACCTGAAGGTCCTTCACTGGACCTTCAGAGGAAAACTACACCCTTCTACAGGATCATTTGTTTCAAAAGAACCACATCTATCACTGCAGGAGGACTGCAGCCACCATTTAATGGGACTGCTACCAACACCCTGACCAACAGGGTGTCAGGTCATATTCTGACTCTGTTGACAGTGTTGTTTTGTATTACTGTATTTGTATTTTTATTTTTCCTAATAAAAAACTGTTCCTACTCCCACATCTTTGCCTGAGAGCCCCTTAATTTCAAAAATATAATAATTTGGAGGGAGGGGATTTACATTTTCCATTTCAAGGGAGACTCCTGCCTTCCCTAGCTGACACTTGTCTTTTCAAACCAAGACACATGCCCAGCAGCTGAGTATCAGCCTTGGAGGCAGTGCTGGCTCATCTGTGAGGCTCAGCAAGCTGACCAGAAGGTAGGTCCTCCATGTCAGTGACCTTAAATTTCAAACGAGTGAGGCAGTGAGCTCAGGAGGAACAAGAACCTGTGTGGGGGCAGAGAACATGTTCCTACAAAGATATCAGCCATCAGTCAGGACACCCCTGCAGCACCACTGTGTGTCAATGTAACCCCTTTTCTGATGGGTGCCCCCCAGCCCTCCCACCCCCTGACTCAGGCAATACCATGGGTCAGTCTTTAAAGGATGAACACATGGAATGATGCCAGGGATGTCACAGCATCCCCATGAGTGTCTACTCAGTTGGATGCAGAGTCACATCTATACCATGGAGGCATCAGGACCTCTCACAGGGGGACCCCACTCCAGCACGGGTTTTTTTAAGGTGATTTCACCTTCATGTGCCCACCAGAGCTGTGATGTGCAGGGAGGTGATTACTTTTGAGGTGGAAAAGCTATCTGGGGGATGCACTTGCAGAGAGCATCCTGCTGTGCTGCATCAAGCATGATGATGTCTGTCAAAGAGTCACGTTTCCTTCCTCTTTTAAAGGAGAGCACCTCAGAAATATCAGGATAAAAGCTTTCCCCCTCTCTTTCTTGTCATTAATGGCAACTTTGTTTAGCCACTAGCTCTAGCAAGACATCTTTTCATGTAGCTTAACATACCTGAAAACACTACCTGAAAACATGTATAGAAAATCTTTTTACTTGAATGGATGACTTAAGTACTGTGTGCTGGGCCAGTGTGCAACAGCATCCATACTTCTGTTGTTTTGGTCCTGACTCCCAGTATTCTGGGCACTGGTGAGGAGCTCACAAGGGTTTGTGAAGGGACTGCCAAAGCTGCAGCAAAGCAATGCTCCCTGCCTGGCATACAAAGCAGACCAATTTACTGGACAGGCTATTGACATGTCTACCCTTGAACTTGATGTTTCTAACAGCTTGGCTGCATCTGAGTATGCCTTTTCTTTTCCCCTTACCCATATGGGTAGCAGCCTTTGGCTGAATCCCATGTAAGAAATCAGAAACAAGGAGCAAAGACTTTTCCAGAATTAATTAATGGGAACAGGTAACTCTGCCAGCAAAGCATTATCTGGCAGTAGCTGTGAGGCACCAGTGCCCAATCTGCTCACTGTCAATTCATTCCCTTGTTTCTCCAGATGAGGTATTTCAGATCTGCCTCTACCACCCTTGGACCACAAACCATTTGGTGTGCCTGGCCCAAGGGACATGTGGCCACCACAGGCTGCTACTCTCAGTGGTTCTGCTGCTGCTCTGGCACCACATCGGTTTTTAGAGAAATAAGATTAATTTTATTTATTTTCCAAGGTTCTTGATGGTGCAGTTGCCCAATGCTCTTTCAGGTGCAGCCTCAGCATGTGTAGCAGACAGATGTTTCTGGCACTGAGTTGTTCTCCCCAGCCTCCATCAGCATCTCTGTCCCAGCTCCCCCCCCAACCACAGCTCAGAGATCAGCTGCTCGCCTGTTGCACTGGGTGACACTGCACAACTGGTGCTGGAGGGAGATTTTAACTGCATCAGTCCTGGTAAAGCAGATCTGTCCCTCTGGGCAAGTGAAACTCCTCCTGGCAAGGGGCTTTCCACATTCCTCTGCCTGACAAGCTCCCACAGCTGGGCACAGGCACCGCGGCTGATCCTCCACCATGTCCCTGGCTTATGGTTGCTTCCAGACCATTCCTACTTCCATGCAGACCGGAGTCACAATACCACATTGTCCTCAAGGACAAAAGATTTGTCCAGATATACCTGTCCAGTTCTTTTTCTTCTTCTAGAAGGGACACACTGCATTTCCAGCCAGAAAGTCCTTCTAGCCCTGTCATGATCCGCTCATACAAGCAAGGGTTGTGATGGTTCGTTTAACTGATCTCAGAGTGCAAAACACAACACGGAAGGGGATTTCAGTATTGATCAAAAAACAAATGCACCTTTATTGAATGACCACAGCAAATGCTATAGAGGGATTAGAAAGGAGAAAAGGATATAGAGAGAAAAAAAGAGAGAAAGAGGGAGTATAGCTACCAAACGTAGAGATGAAGTCCTCGTGGTCGGTGAAGTCCGGTCAGTGAGGTCCACCTATCACATTGGGGAGATCTCAAAAGTCTTGGTTAACTTAGGGGTCTGATATAGTTCTCAGCACGGAAGGCGGGCAGTAGGTAAAAACAATAAAGAATGAGACTCTTGAAATTGCTGTAGGGTGAACAGATACAATGAAGAATAGGCCATTAAAGGGGGGAACAGGTACAGATAGTCCATGCTCTCAGCAGTGTGCAAGACCATTGTTTTCTTGGTCCAGCGAACACACCTGCAGGCAACACTTGGTGAACACCCCTGTGTCAGAATTATGGGGGTATCACAGTCCTTGGGAGGACTGTAAGGGTCTCAGTCCCAGTCCTTAAGAGGGGACTGCAATCCCCATCTGTCATGGTGGTAGTGAAGCAGATGAAGGGTCTTCCATTGGGAGACCACCAGAGTTACCCCAGAACGTTCATTGGCTGAGAGGTGGGGAAATTCATGAGCCATAGTCGTGAAGCAGGTGTAAGCAGGTAGGGCAAGCTGCCCTCTCGAAGCAGTGTACCATGCAAACGCATCTGCAAACAATCACTTGGCAGGCCAGAACTTTGCTCAGAGTCCTCTTGATTTTGGCATGCATCCACCTCAAGCAGGCCCAGAATGCTGTTTCAGGGTCCTCGATGGTGGTCCCAGTCTCTGTTCTCGCGACAGTCGTGAGGCAAATGAGGAAAATTTCAGACTGCCTCTCACAAGCCCTTTGCTAATTATATACTTTCCTGGGGAGGATAAAGAAATCTGTTTCTACATTAACTCTAACAGTCTGGGTTTTTTTAAACTCACTACCCATAATTTATTATAGATATATATATATACTTTTAAAAAGCCCAGCTCCATAGTTAAGATCAGGAGCATATCTGGACGTACCTAAAATTGTGAAACTTCCTTGTTAATCAGCCAATGACTTTGGCTGGGCTGACATTTTCCTGGCTATTTTTAGAGTATGACTCAGACGCTGCGCTACGGAGCCAGCAGAAATCCTTGCGGGCTGACACCAGAGCCTCATTCAAAGCTGTGCTGAAGCATCACATGAGACAGAAAGGGACTTAAATGGGCAAAGGATTTTGTTCACCTGCCTTTGGGCATTCTTTAGAAAAGCAAGTAGACATGGAAAACAAAATATGGCAACCTAAGGGGATATTAGGAACTGAAAGGGAAATTGTTTTACCTGGCTCTGACAGGAATATTTCCAACACAGTTTTGGGCTGGTGGATAAAAACAGAGAGCCTTATGAGTGCCTGCTCCTAGATGTGCAGCTGAAAACCCAGAAGACACATTTTAAGGCTTTTTTTCGACAACTGGTCCTACGAGTATTTAACTGAATCCTGTTTCCCTGCCTGTGTGAAAGTCCATAGCACAAGTCTCAGCTCCCACCTGGCCTCTTGACCATTTGTTACTGTGAGGAGAAGACACACAGATCTGATTAATGACTGTTTGGTAAGATCCAAGGGTACAGATGGATATTGGGGTTGGGGGAAGAAAATGGGGATGCAGGAAGAAAGGCATCAGTCTTTTGTGGTCTGCCTTGTTCTCGTTAGTAGCCGTTATGTGTCACTTCACAGAGGGCTGGTGGAGTAATTCGTGCTCTCAGAGAAACATAGCACACCCAAGATAGCTCAGCTACCTCAGATGGCTTAAAAAAAGCAGGATAGCTTCTGTGGTGGTGTCAGAAACAGAAAAGTTTTAATAAAAGACAAAACAATGAAACCCCTTACAGAGAAAACCTGAGCAAAGGGCAGGAGGCTCCTGCTCCTAATAAAGACACCCCACGAAAGCCACTTGATTCTTTTGTTCTCTTCTTTTTCTAGCAAATTGCTTAGGCAGGACTTTTTGGCTTCTGTCCAATTGGCTATCCTTAAATCTGAGGTGAAGTCCCCAAGATCCTATGAGGTGTCTTTTTATCTAATTGAGGAGAGAAACTTCTGGCTTCTTTCCTTTTAAGGTAGACAAAGAAGAATTAGGTTCTCCATCAACAGGGGGCACATTCCTACAACTTTGGGAGCTTGTTTTTAAATCCCTGTGTGGTCTCCAAGACCTGCCTGTTGAAGCAGCATATCACTGGAGAAGAACCTATTCTGGTGAGCCAGGTTTCTCTTATGAAGGATGATGCAACCTGAGTCATCATTGATCAGCTTTAATGCAAGTTATAGTCAAACCTTCCCATGGAAAAAATCCCTGGTTCCTCCAGTCACTGGATTTAAATTTTTTTTATTTTTTTCTTTCTAATAGCAGAAAATATATTTGGCCTAAAGTTCAATGGACACTTTGCTGCATCCTGAAAAGAAATCATCTGAATTGTTACACATTACTTCAAACAAGCAGCAAGGCATCTCAGTGCTCAGCCTGTATGTAAGTACCTTGGAAGCTCTGTGAGGGTGGTGAGGACATGAGCCCACCCCCCAACTTTTGAAGAATCTAACCCTCTCTTTACCCTGAAAAAGGAAGAAATAGAAGCTATTTTAGCAGAATCTTCAAAGTAGGCTGTTCTAGTGCACACAGCAATGGTGCTTAGGGAAAGGTCAAGCTGTGTCCTATCCCTCAGCTGTCACACGGATTCTGTGTCACCTGGGTTTGCTGGGCTACTGATTACAGCCATGTATTAACTAGGGCTTGGAATTACAAAAATGCTTTCTGCTACAGCTCTGTAACACACCATAATTAAAATGAATCATTTACTTATTGTCATGGTGCTACTGATCCCACCACACCTTCCCTGCTACCTTGTGCTATCCAAGTCTCAGTACCTTGGTCCCTGGCTTGCTTTGGAATGCCAGGTTATTTATCCCCCTAGCAGAAGCAGGGTTTTCCTTCATTTCTTTCCCTCTTAGCGAGATATATTCTGATTTTATTTCATGTGTGAACTCCCTACTGTCACTGAGGTAGGAGGGAGCTGGCTGAGCCCATGGCAGGGGCAGATGGTTTCCAAAGTCAGCAGCACTACATCGATTTCTGTCAGCTAAGGACCTGGCACTCAGCCTGCCCAGGGAAATGTTACCAGTGGCTCCAGAGACAGAAAACACTCATAGCACATATAACTGGGCATTGCAGTAATATACAGGAATGGCAGAAACCCCTGGACCCCATCAGCCAACCAGTGAGAAGCAGAAAGCTTTAAGCTCTAAGGAGTTTTTATCATGATTTGTTTCCATCCTATAATTATTTTAATTCCAGTTAGTACAACTACAAACATTAGTTGTGGCACCATCATCTTTAGCAGTAGAAAATCCCACAGGTCATTAGGATATTGCATTATGTTATTTCCTTTCATTGCTTTTAGGTCTCATCTTCCATGCCTTTATCTCAGGCCGAAGTAAATAACTACATGACTGTTTTCTGCAATGGCATTTTACACATCCCTTGAGTTTTCTCTGCAAAACAAACAACCATTTTCATATCCATCTTTAATGGGGGTAGAAAGTGCTTAGTATTCTACAGTATTTATGACTCTCTAGGTGCTTCTTATAGGAGATATTGGATATTGGACTGACTAGAAGTGCTCAAAGCAGACACAGAACACTAGCTAACATGAACCCCAGTGTGATTTCCAGCTCCATCCCAGGAGCCAGATCTGAAGGCAGCCATGGCTCCTCTGCCCAAGGCAGCTCCCCAAGATGAATTGCAAAAAAATCTCCAATCAAAAAGCCCCATTATACTTCAAATTCTTTCATATACATCCAAGAGAACTGTTGTAGTGTGTTTTTATGCTTTGTAATGGTTTTGTCTTTGTATCCCCTTATTTTCTCCAAATGGTTCACCCCAGATTGTATCCCCTTCCTCTACCTATGTAATTCCTCTTCTTTGCTGAAACCATTCCCAAATCTCCTGGCTCTCTGTCAATTACTCAGCATCCCATCCTCTCTACCTAGAACCTTTCGGTCCAGGTCGTTGAGTGATTAGTTGGAGGCCAGAGGTCAGCCCCCCAAGTGTTACCCCATACGCTATCCCAAATGTCCATACCTTCGGATTTCCATCCCTTTAGTATCCTTATTGGTCAACAAATATTATCTACTTTTTGTTTCCACCTCCCTTTAAAAATGTTACCCTGGCACCCGTCCAGGTGCTCTCAGCAGGAGGCCCCCTGAGGTTGCAGGGGCTCCACAGCTCCTGAATAAACCTTGGATTAACCCTTGCTAAGAGTCGGCCCTTTTTCCTCCACCGATGTCACCAGCATCTCTTCTGTTGCTGGGTGAGTAGGCTGAGCTGCCTTCTGTACCCCCGGGGCACTGGAGAGTACCCCCCCCCGCTGCTGTCCACTGTGTCGGGGCTGGCCAGGGCTCCAAAGTAGCACCCAGAGAGACCAGACACACGTCTCAACAGAGAACCTATTTTTGTCCATCTTTTTTTTTTTGTGATAATCAAATACCTGGCCAGAGTTGCCTGAGCACAGACAGCACAGAAGGCTATTGTTGCAGAAAATAGCTCCTCCTGTGTGAGCAGAATATGAACAGCTGAGAACTTGCATTAAAAAAGGAGAGTAAAAAAAATGCTCTGCAAAATACAGAAAAGCAGCAAGGCTGCCTTTGACCATAAATGTGCTGCCAGCTTGTAGCCAGGGTACCTCACTAGGACACTGCAGAGAGGACTCCTGCCCTTATCCTTCATGGCCTAATTAAAATGCTTTTAAGAGACTGCTCCCTGCAAAAGAAAAAGGGACTGGAAAAGGCACTGGGAGGCCCATACAGTACCTGACTGTCTTGGTTTAAGGCAAATTTGTGGGAAGACCCCCAAAGGGGCCCCTCCAGAAAACAAACCCACACGGCCCCTCCCCCCAACCGGTTTGGGAAGGATTTCCTCAGAGAGAGATGGAAAGAACCTGTTTATTATCAGGCACAGCACTCCCCAGCTCACAGAATGAACAACACCAGAGGACAAAATGCGTTCACTGCTGTGAAGAGATCACAAACTCAGAGAGTCTCTCAGGTGGGTGGTTGCTGTTTCAGTCCCTCTGGTGCTGGGAAAAGCTGCAGAGTGGACCCCCAGCAGGCTGCAAGGAGATTTTGGTGTTTCCTTGGGTCCGGCCTGGAGCAGGCTCAGATGGCTTCAAGGGAAGGAAAAGGGGGACAGTCCAGAGAAAATTTGGGCTGTTTAGCTAAACTAGCTAGAAGGCAAGAGCAAAGCAAGAGCAAAGCAAGAAGCAAAGCAAGGCAGAAAGAAAAAAAAATAAAGCAGCACTGATATACTGCACTGTCTGTCCCACCAACTGTGAGGGAGTGAGCAAGCTGATAACCAAATGAAACGTCACTGTTCAGGACCAGTTTTGAAGGCACAGAGCACAACACAGCACAAACAGAACAGACAACTGGGGATACAAACATCATAACATCACCCTAGAACACTGACATTCCCTGTTGTCTTGGTTTAGATGATGCTTATATTTATCTGGTTTCTCAGATGTACTCATCAGCAGCAGTAAGCCTGACTGGTGGGGGGAATTTTCTCTTATGCCAGGACAGCAGAAGGAAGATGAACCTTTCCACGTGGCCTCAGGATCTGCATGGAGGAGTTTGCACTTCTCTTCCAGCTTCAGTGGTTGCATCAGCAGTACCAACTCTGGACCCAGTGGCACCTCTCTTCTGCAGCACAAGGAACAAGCTGGGCAACTTCCTGGGATTGCTAGCACTGGCACAATAAAGCCACAGGCATTCATGTACATTTTCTAAGCTCCTTTCCCAGTTTTCTTTTCACACCTGTTCTGTGAACACAAGTACCCAGAGTCACCCTGGAGTTCTTTGCATACACAAAGCCGAACACTTGTTGAGAGAAGCACATGAGATGTGCTACTGCAGGTTGAGCCATCATTGCCTGGCCTTCCTGCCCTTTCCCCTCTCCAAGCCACTGCTCCTGACATATAACTCAGCAGCCTCTTTTCCCTCCCCAGTCAGTTCTGCAACAACCTCATCTCACTGCCACATGCACATCCTGCCCCATCTTTCCTCCTCCTTGCTTCTGCTTTGCAAGCTGAACTACATCGTGTCAGGTATCATACATATATCAGGTTTTTCCAAATATCCTGCATCACTGTAGCTATTTTTAAGGGGCAATTCTTTAAAGCACATCTTGTTTGCAGCTGTTTTCATGTGATGATTTGCCATATGACAAGACAAAGTCAGGTAAAAACAAGGAAACACAACAGTAATGGAGAAAAGGCAGAGAAGGAGGAAAAAGACTCCTGAGCATCAAGGCTTCTGCAGAAGTGAGCAATAAAGGAAGCATTACCCAAAGAATAGATGACCTGATTGCAGCCTCTCTGAGTACGAGTCAGGAATAATTCCTGTGGGGTTGGAACAGCAAACTGGGACTGACCAAGAGGCTGGAGGCTGAAAACTCATAGAAAGGATTAGAAATTTAGAGGACACCATCTATCATAAGGTCCTACATATGTGGGAAACAAACATACCCAGCAGATCTGCAGGCAGCTCACAGATCTGGCTTCTGCTCCTCGTCCTTCATTGATGCTGATGACCCCCCTGGGGGAGGGTCTCTCCTGCTGAGATGCTGTCCCAGCCTGAGCTGCTGGTCTTCTTTGGCCACCAGCATCCCTCCAGCAAGAAAGTCCCAAACAGCACCTTCCACACAGCCCTGCTCGGCTTGTGCTCTCACAGCTTATAGCTGTAGTCCAGGACAATCAATTCCCAGTTCCAATGGTTTTCATTAAAACTCCCCAAAAACCCCACTCAAATACCTTTTCCTTAACATACCCACCCACCATGCTCAACACTGAATCCTCCCTTCAGCCAGCTTACCCCTGAAATCTTCATTTAAAAAAAGAAGTATTTCAACATGTTGCTTTCAAAAGGCTTTTGGGTTTGTTTGTTTGGTTGGTTTTTTAAAGAGGTCAGCAGTGTCACCTCATTCTGAACAGTAAAAATGGAAGCATGGACTGGCTTTAAACACTAATACAAGCTCTCCATCAGGTCCTACAGCTCACTACCTGCAGCTTCTGTACCCCCTGTTCAGTGTCAGAGGGTTCTAGTCCCCTAAAAAGGAGTAACAAATGTAGTGAGAAAGGAGCAACAGGGGTGACAACATTTACTGTAAAGTATTAAAAGTAAAGATTAAAAAAAGAAAGAAAGGAAAAGCTTTTGGCTCTCTGGCTGTCAGCAAGCACAGCAAACAAAAAGGCAGAAGCAATCTCTGTTTCCATACAAGTTTGAGGATAAGTAAGACAGATAATGTTTCCGAACACCAGCAAGAATAGCCATATTTGGAAAAGTTTCTGGCATTACGACCAAGGGCAAACCAAAATGAGCTGACAATTCTTCTGCTAGAATGTCAAAATCATATTTATGCTTTGCATGTAGTTTGTATTTAATGTGTCACTTCTGTGGAGTCAGACTTCACATCCCTGAGTGGGTCAAATACGTTTCTGAATTACTCTGATGAATATCTCCAGTGCCTGAGGAGTGAGATTCAGCACCATTGATTTGCCTTGCTCCTTTGCTGGTGAGGTTTCAATTCAAGGGATATGATCTCACTGCTGAACACAATTATGATTTTTAACAGAGGAGAGAGAGAAATTCTTATGGTCAGAATGAAGCTGCTTTGTCACTGATGGAGCTTGGTGGCCAACAAAACACTTGTACAACACTCGGAAAATAACCATCACCCCCCAGCCATTCCTGTTTCCATGCCCTTTGTTGGTACATTGGACACTGTCAGCAATTTGCCCAAAATAAGCCCATACTAAGCAAGAACCCAGCTCAGAGTAATGCTCCTCCCTCACCTTGACAAGGAGCCAAACTCAAGAGAATCCCCCACCCCGAGTTATTTTGTGTAAGAGAAATATGGCCTCTTATTAAATAATAAGGAATGCAAAACACCCCAGGAAAGGGAAGGGTCCTATGTAGTAATGCACAGGTGTACTCAGGGAGCATTTTAGACCATGAGTTGGTGGCATGGTTTAGCCTCAGCTGTCAATTAAGTATCACACAACTGTTTGCTCACTGCCTGTCATTCCCAGTGGGTGGGGGAACAGAATCAGGAAAAAGAAAAGTTAAAAAAATGTAAGACCCCCTTCCCCCAAACATTTGTGGGTTGAGATAAGAACAGTTTAATAACTGAAATTAATTAAAATAATAATTAAAATACATAAAAAAACTAATAAAAACAGCTGATGTATGATAGAATTGCTAACGACCCACTGACCAACACTCATCCGATCCCCAAAGAGTGATTGGCCCATTCCTGGGTAACTCCTCACAGTTTATATCCTGGGATGTTTTCCTATAGTAAGGATCATCATTTTGACTAGTTTGGCTCCACTATCCTGGCCATACTCCCTTCAAACTTTCTGTGTACCTCCTCACTGGCAGGGTATGGGATACTGCAAAGTCTTTTATGTAGGGTAAGCCCTACTGAGCAACAACCATCACATCAGTGTGTTACCAATGTTATTCTCATATTAAACCTAGAACACAGCATTAACCAAATACTTAGAATAAAATTGACTCTATCCCAGCTGAAACAACGACAGCTGGACAGACTACTCCAGTAGGGGACAACCAGCTTCAGGGGAAAAAATACATTTTTCCTACCAGTTAAAGCACAGGCAAGTCCTTAACACTCTGTAGAAGGTCCCAGCATTGCTCTTTTTCTTCTATCAAAAAGAAGGTGAACAAAGCCGAAGCACAGCAAGCAAAAGGTAAACAAGCAAGCAGTACTCCCCTTTCAGAGGCTCAGTGGGTCCATACCACCAGCCCCCAGAGGTACTGTAAATGACAGAACCTTCCAGCCTGCAGAGTATCTCCCTCCCACACACCTGGCTTAAGCAGGAACGGCCCCAGCTGGTCATTGCTGACATGCATCTGGCAATTTGGGCAGCTGCTTGTATTAAAGACTTTCCTAAGCGTAAGCAAACAGAGAATTGGTTTGGTGGTTTGTTGTTTTTTGGTTTTTTTTTTCCCCTTAACACTAATGATCCTTTTTAAAGCAGCTGAAAGACAATCGGGATAGGAAAATCCCCTGCTCTATTGTCCTTTAGGACAATTAATTTTAAGCCACCACCCTTATCAAAGCAGCACTGTAGTCAACATACCTCTGTGCAATTCTCCTCAGCTGCTCTTTGGTATTTTCTGACTCTCACACTCAAGCCAGGCTGAAACCAAAACTCATCTCCTGCCTGCCTGATTGTGAATAATTTCCCCTGCTCCCAGGCAGCACTGCTGGCAGGAGGCAGCTGGTGCCAAGCACCTCTCTTGTGGTGAGTGAATGTACGCCAGGGCTGGGGGGGGATGAAGTAATTCACACCCTGAAGCTGTACTGCCAGCCTATGTTGTACCTCAGGGACATGAAACAGCCTGGAGAGGAGGGGTGATGGCTGAGCTGATGAATGGCACTGAATTAGCTTTGGTGGAATTGTGTCCAGTAAATGTGTCCATGTACAGATGGAGGCCTCTCATGGTTGGGCTGAAATAGGACGTGGGATCCAGTATGCTACAATGGGCATCATGTTCTAATTAGGGATTTTATCTGCCTCAAAATTCCATTCCCGTCTGAGTGCAATTCCCAATGCAGGTTGACTCTGGCAATTCATGTCTGGACCTGTTCCTGCACTGCCTGATCCATAGCCCAGGCCATGCAAAAATAACCTGCTTTTAAATGGTTAAAGTGCATGCACAAACAAAAGTTTAACCAATTTACTTTAACATCTTTTAGTCAAAGTGTAGATGAAATGTGCCATTTCCTTCCCCCATGGGATCAGGCTGTGGTGGGGGCTGCAGTGCTGGTCTCCAGTCTCACTTTTGTCCCTTTCCTGCTGAAGCCCCTATCACCAGGTATCCTGGCTGGGTTTTTTGATTCGTTTTCCCTGGCTATGACCCGGGGTAGCAGTTCTGCTCCCCTCCAACAAATCTGCTGGCTGCTGGGCAAGAAACAGCTTTCCTGGGCTTCCCTTCAGATACACCCTGCGTGACCCGGGGAATCTCACCGAGTGGTTGCAAGGGCTAATTGCATCTTTTTAATTGAGTGACCTGCAGCCCATGCCGTAGGTGCTGTGCTGCTCCAGAATATGTAGCTACTCACACCCAAATCTGGAGGGGGTGGTTTAGTGGCTTCCTGCGCTTCCTCACCGATACGATGGACACGAAGGGAGTTCACTGGGCTGCGCACAAGGGGGAACGTTTCACGGAGAGCAGAGAACGTTCCCTGCATAGTGGGACTTTTCACTTGCTTAATACGGTATATGGTCATTGATTTGGCTCCATAAAGCCAGGCGCGGGTAGGGCGCCCGAGCCTGGGCGACCGATTCGCGAGGCGGGAGAGCCTCCTGCTGGAGAGACACGGCGCGGGATGCAGGATGCGGCATGTGGGATGTGGGATGCTGCCTCTGCCCGCTGTCTCCACGGAGCGACAAACACCTCTTACCGCGCTCATTTTTGGAAGCACTTTCTTAATTCTTGAGGCTGCGCCCCTTCCTCCTTTCCATCTCCTCCAGCCGTCATTCCTTTGCCTCCAGGAGCTTTGGCACCCCTGGGCACCTCTGGAGGAGCCCCGGGATATCCAGGTGGAGGGCACTGCTGGTGCTCAGGGCTGGGGCATGCAAGTAACATCCAAAACCCATAGGAGTGGGGAGTGTTTCTGCTGTAATGCTGGGCAATACCTTGGCTGTGTTACTGCCACGGCGTTTGTCTCCAACCTCCTTCCCTGACATTGTGCTCTGCCTGGGACTCCATGCCATGCAGTTAAGGAAAGGGCAGTGAGGTCTGGAGAAAGGTAGCAAGGACAGGGAATCATAGAGCTATGGAATTGTTAAGGCTGGAAAATATTGCTAAGATCATTAAGTCCAACATTAATCAGCCCTGCAAAGCCCACTGCGAAACTGGTGTCCCTGAGTGCCACATCAGGGTTCCTTTTGAACCCTTCCAGGGATGATAATTCCACCTCTTCCCTGGGCAGCCTATTCCAATGCCTGATCACCCCTTCAGCAAAAAAATTTCTCGTAACATTCAAGCTAAATCCCTGCTTCAACCTGAGGTAATTTTCTCTGTCCTGTCACTCATTGCCTGGGAGAAAAGACAAAACCTCACCAGGCTACAACCTCATTTCAGGGGGTTGTAGTGTGTGATAAGGTCTTCCCTGGGCCTGCTTTTATCCAGGATAAAACCCCCCAGCTGTTTCTCATAGGACTTGTGTTCCAGACCCTCCTCCAGCTTTGTTGCCCTTCTCTGGTCACACTCCAGCACCTCTATGTCTTTCCTGTAGTGAGGAGCCCAAAACTGAATGCATGCTAAGGCATGGGACAGCATCCCACAAAGTAAGACTCTGAGCTCAGCCCCTGCAGCCAGGCAGCACTTACACCTGCTTTAGCAGTTGAACCTGATGATCTTAGAGGTATTTTTGAACCTGAAGAATTCAATGATTCCATAATATGTCCGAACGGCTGTCTATCTCTGTCAGACACGCGTAGGGTGGTCCGCAGGCAGCCTGCAGTGAACAGATGAGTCTGGACTCTTCTTTTGATCTTTTTCTCAGGTTGTTTATTTTATCTTATCTAAAAAGTTCTTCTTCTGCCCAGCTGAGATCCGACCAGCAAGACAGCCACACGCACTCTCCCCGCCCCTGGGGCGGTTGTACATTCTTATACTGATAATTACGTATATGATATTTACANCCTCACCAGGCTACAACCTCATTTCAGGGGGTTGTAGTGTGTGATAAGGTCTTCCCTGGGCCTCCTTTTATCCAGGATAAAACCCCCCAGCTGTTTCTCATAGGACTTGTGTTCCAGACCCTCCTCCAGCTTTGTTGCCCTTCTCTGGTCACACTCCAGCACCTCTATGTCTTTCCTGTAGTGAGGAGCCCAAAACTGAATGCATGCTAAGGCATGGGACAGCATCCCACAAAGTAAGACTCTGAGCTCAGCCCCTGCAGCCAGGCAGCACTTACACCTGCTTTAGCAGTTGAACCTGATGATCTTAGAGGTATTTTTGAACCTGAAGAATTCAATGATTCCATAATATGTCCGAACGGCTGTCTATCTCTGTCAGACACGCGTAGGGTGGTCCGCAGGCAGCCTGCAGTGAACAGATGAGTCTGGACTCTTCTTTTGATCTTTTTCTCAGGTTGTTTATTTTATCTTATCTAAAAAGTTCTTCTTCTGCCCAGCTGAGATCCGACCAGCAAGACAGCCACACGCACTCTCCCCGCCCCTGGGGCGGTTGTACATTCTTATACTGATAATTACGTATATGATATTTACAATTTTTCTCCAATTCCCATCACCTTTGTTGAACAGTGCACCTTTAGCATAAACCAATCCAAAGTGCATACATCACACAGAAGATGGATGACAAGAAGAAGAAGAAGAACCACGAGGTCGGGCCTAAATCCTCCATCTTGTCTCCATCATACCCCCTTGCACCAGAATCTTAAAACCTATGTTCTAGTCTAAAAAAGCATTTGTCCTTCACCATTTACACCTCAGAAACCTGTAAATCCTCATGTTGAGATAGCACGACTCTCGAAGGGTCAAAATCAAGCCACCAGGTACTTTTGGCTACATTCCAGGACTTCTGAGCCCCCCAGGGGCTCTCCCTGGGACTCAGAGCATCCGAGGTGATGCGCTGAGTTCCCACAATAATACAGTAGACCTTTTTAAAACTAGGTGCAGTGTGAAAGGAGGTGACTTGTCTGGGTGTTACTCCTTTGTAGGTGTCTGCTCCTAGCCCTGGTTGAGTCAAAGTGGGCAGCCAGCACGGCTGCCCCAAGCAGGGACAGAGGAACAACTTCATCTGAGCTCTGGGTTCCAACAGATGAAAGCTGGGGCTCTTTCATCAACACATCGAAGGCATTACCACTCACAGATGGCTGCTCTGTCCCTCTGCCAGGATGGACATGCTTCCTAGCTGGAGCAGGAGGAGGGACATCTGCCTGGGTTTCAGTCACCAGGAGTTGCTGCTGGCTCCCTGTGCAAGCTTGCCTGTAAACCCAAGCTGCGTATGTCAATGTCCAGGAGGATGTCCAGAGGAGCCATGCAGCAGCCTGCAGCAGGGAATGGCCCAGGCATGTGAGGATGGTGACACTATGCCCACTTCCACTGCTGCCAGGACTTGCAAGCAACTTGTTTGCACAGAAATCGAAGCTGAAGAACGAGCGAGTGTTTTGCAAAATTATAGCCTCACCTATTACGCACTGATTTCTTATAGCTGAATTCTGATAAATGCACTGGCTCATTAGATTTCTTTTGGGCCATGAAGTCCTAGTCCCTCAGGATGCCCCCCAAACCTGATCTCCCTGTGTTAGAGAATAGCCTTCTCAGTGTTTTTTTCCAGAGTGGCTTCCTGAGACCCAGCAGAGGTGAATGCATCTCCTTTATGGGCACCCTAAAAGTGCATTTTCTTCCTTAGCATGGTTTGGATATCACAGGACCCTGTGTTGTACATACTGCTGTGCAGTGCAAACCTGGATAAATTCCCTTTGAATCTCACATCCTCTCCATTGACTGTGATGCGTCTGAGTGTCACCTCCTTGAATCAGAGGAGCAAGTACAATTTGCCTTATTCCTTCGGGAAAAAAACCCACAAAGCAACAGAGCACAGAGTAGCACAGCTTTATTTTCACATTTTGACCAGAAATTAATTCCATATAGCGCAGAGTGATGTAACACGAGCCCCAAGTAGGTGCTTACATCCAGGCATGAACTGCCTGACGCCCTTCGTTATTTACAGCTCCGGTGGCACTGCCGGCAGCTCCGCGTGGCGCTGCTTCTGCTGCACCTCTCTCGCGCTGCCCCTGCTCCCGCCAGCTGTGCGGTGCGTGCAGCTCACACAGCATCTGCGCACAGCTGCCTGCCAAGGAAACCCGGCCCCACTCCCCCCACGCCAGCTAGGAAATGCAGACGGGGAACAAAGCAGCTGGCAGGCAGGGAGATGCGCGGGGAAGAGCGAGACCGAATTTCTTGGCTAGCAAAACATAAATCCTCTTTCCAAAGGCAACCCAGGGTTTGTTTTGGTGTGGAGGGCTTCTGCCCTTGGAGCAGGGCTGGTGGGATGGGAGCTTCAGGCTGTGCTGCTGACAGGAGTTGAAAGGAGAAAAGTAATTCCCGGCATTGCTGATAAAGCCACATCAAATCGCACGCGGTTTTACCGCTCTGAGCCAGCTGCTGCCCCTCTGTCGTGGACAGAGCAAAGATGAACGGGGTAGGGGTGGGTGCACAGGAGCACGGAGGCAGCAGGGTCTGGGGAGCTGAGAGTGAACTGGCCCACAGCTGCTGCCTTCCCGGCTGCTGGGGGGAATACAATCCAGGGCTCCAGCCGATCTGGCATGCTGTCACCTCGAAAGCGGCGCTGTGGCTGGAAAAGAGAGCAGTGTGTGCTGGCGGCACCAGCCAGAATGCAAAAAAGGTGTGCCAAGTTGGGGGCGGGCTGGGACCCGTGGCAGGGCTGCAGCTTGAGCCAGGAGTTGGGTCCTTCAGGGATTTCTATCTGCCTTCTTTTGCATGTCCTGGAAAATTTTTCTGTAAGTCTCTTAAATTACATTTAGGCAGGATTTTTACTGTGCCTTAAACTACTAGGAAGCAGCATACCTATGCTGGATGACACAACAATCCCTGGGCTCTCCTCCTCCCCCTGCTCCCAGGGATGCATAGTGATGTCTGATAAGGCAAGGGAAGAGCAGCTGGATGACCCCTCACAACAGTGGTGTGATTCCCACTGAGACATGCACAGCAGTCATCTTTTAAAGTTGTTTTAACACATCATGCCGTGCCTGGGCTGAGGCTGCAGCTCTCCCTTGAGATAGCAGAAGCATTTACCTCTCACACAGCTGCTGCTTTCTGTTTAGAAGCAGCTGAAGGGCAGAGGGGACCAGAGCAGTAACGAGCTGGAGACGTGTCACGAAGACCAGGCTGTCACTTGGGTCCCTTCCCACTGGTACCTTCTGCCTCCTATGAATGCCAAAGTGTGCAGTGGCTGAGTTCAGGAAGAAACAACCCACAAGTTTCACGCATCAGGAAATTCCAGGTTTACACAGGCTGTTAGAAAATACATACAACACAATAATCAGATTTCTTTTATTAAAAAACTTGCAATAAAATTCCTTGGAATTCACCATCTCAGCTTTGAGAGCTGCAATATTTTACTAGTACGTAATAACACAGTCTCACATATTTACATTATAATCTTTTATATAACAAAAATAGCCATGTTGGACTACTGATTAATGCTTCCAAGTATTAGCCTCAACATTTCAGTATTTCCCCCAGCTGAGTCACTGTCTATGCTCTTTAGCATTTGCAGTATCTAACAAAGCAAAAAGGACACAAAATAATAAAAAGTATGTGTCTTATGATTTCAGGCAAATCCCTTTAAGATGGTAGTTCTCTGACTCCCACATTTTTCAAGAGAGATAAAGTGCATTGGAGAGGAAGATGTATCTGTTATAAAATGTCAGCAAAGAGTTAAAAGTTTATTTGCAAGATTGTACATAAGGGAAAAAAGGCAAAAAAAATCTTCACAAACTGCTACTGCATAGCTTTGGCAGCCTGTCACAGGTAGTGGGGAAAGGGAGGGAATGAAAAAGCCAACTACAAGAAAAAGTATGGCCCATGCAAATGCCACAGTATGACTTTGCCATGACCTTTTGGTAGCTGTTTCCCAAACCACAGCTGCAGCATAGCCAGAGCCATAGTGCAGGAGTGTAACAACCATGCACCTTCCCAGCTTGCTGAGGCTGGTGGCTCTGCCAGGCAGGGACGGAGAGCTGAAGTCTTCTGGTAAATCTGCTCCTGCTGTCCAGAGCAGGACTGATTACTTTGAAGAATTTCACTGGGACAGACCATTGTCTCTGAACTTAACAAAGTTATTTTGTTAAGCTGTGCACTGATCCATGTGGTATTTATTTCATTTGGGATTTTAATTTCCTTTATAACACTAGCATTTGCTAGTGTGGCTCTGCTGCATGTGAGAAGAGACTCATGGCTGGAAAAAGTTTTGTAGCCATCACTGAAAACCAGGATACTGCTGCTTTGTTCAGGAACTACATATAAGTGGGATGCCACTTTTTTTTTTTTTTTTTTTTTTGGTTTGCTATAAACTATTCTAAATAGAAATAATTCTCTTCTGGAAATGGATGGAATGTATATTTTGACAAGTACAAAACCATTTAAAATGTTCACTAAATACAAGGAACATCTTGGTATAAAAATAACAGACCCTCCCACCCACTGTCCCCTCTTTACATATCTAATTATAAAATGGTACAGTCCTTTCAGGTTCTTAACATGAAACAAGTATTGAGGATGGCATTACATACATATACAAAACATTTAGGTATTTGACATCTGAAATAACTGTATACATTCAGAACAAACAAGCATCATGATCTGGCTATTGTGTTTAATGCTACTGAGGACCAAGAATCAAGAAATACACAAGAAAGGGAAAACACTATTACTCCTTTTTTTTCTCTTGTTTCTTTTTCCATTCACTACAGAAAGAAGTAACTTCCACCAATTCACAATTAAAATGTTCGAGAGAGACAAGAATAATTTTAGATGGAAAAATCATCCATTGGCTTTTCATTCAAAATCCACAACTTTCATTACTTTATTTCTCCCTTTGAAATACAGCTCCCGCTTACAAAGGTGTTTCCTTGAAAAAGAAGTGGGCCTATAAAGGGGACAAGTGGGTGTCCAGCCCAGCAGGGTAAGTGGCATGGCAGGGGCAACCCTCACCCTTGCCCTCACTCTTTGTCCCAGCCTGCAGCTGCCATCTGCTTCACAAACAAATCCTCCCTGAACAGTCCATCTGGCATTCTTCATTTTCTGAAACTATCAATTAGTTCAGGTAACAGCTTGGTAAAATGAAAGCAGCACTTATTTTGGATCAATTTCCCCTATTTAAGAAACCTGTGAAAGCAACACCTCCAGCCTCGTTTTCCCTCAGCCCTAAAGTACTCCACATTGTGTTTCCTGCTCATGCTAACCAAGCCAATTCACTGCTGTGCTGCCTGCCCCAAATACACTCACACATTTTTGCATCTACAAAACACATGAGTCCACATGTGCTCAGTGTTCATCAACAAAGTTCCAGTCCTAGGGTCAGCACTAGCCACGAAGAAGCTTGGCTGTCCCCAACCTACTGAAAGCCCACGGCCTGCTTTTCAACAAGCCCTGGAACTGAACTTGGGCAAGCTCCCTTCCCTTCTCCAACCTGCTCCAAGAGATCCTGGGGGCACAAAACACAGGAGAGGCAGCAGCACTGTGCAAGTTTGATCCCATGATCTCCTTTCCCTGCAACAAAGGCTCACCCTTGGACAAACACTTATGAGATGGGCTGGGAGGGAACAGGCTGGATTTCTCTGCATTTTAGTCCTGTTGGATGCACTCCAAAATCAATTCCCTTCTTGCAATGACTTCCTTGGGATTTGATCCAGGGGTCATTAGTGAAATCCAAGGGACCACTTATCATATGTGATTTCAATAATTTCTTTTTCCAAATTGCCTTTATGAAGCCTTTTTCTTTGTGCCACAATTTCTCTCAAATAAAAGGCCTAAAAGTGACAACAACTTCTGATTTCTCAACAGTACAGTTTCCATACTCACATCAATGCACTTTTAAAGCATACATGTCAATTTAATTCTATGGAGTGCTTAAAGAAAGAACTGCAGTGCTGTGATAGTCCTGATCCTGGTTTTGGGGCTCTAAAGCAGTCAGAAAATAAAAAAACCCCAAACCTGCAGTAAGTGCCAGATCTGTATCCTCACCAGAATAAGTCAGCTGTAGGGAGCGGATGTAGACCTGGTGCCTTGCACATCTGCATGCACATTTCAGGTCATTTGTGAGTGCAAAATTCTGCCTATGCCTATGCAGCCTACCTATTGAACAGACCTTTGCGAAGGCAGCTTAGTGAAACCCAAGAAAATCCAAGTATACTCAGAGTGCGGTTTCTGTCTCACCAGGTTCTGTCCTGCAACCCAGCATGAGTGATGATGAGCCTCACTAAGGCAAATGTTTCTCCCACCTACCACTTGCTCATAGAAAAGAAAAGTGCTTCAGATGACAAGACAGAAATTGCTGGGAGAAGCACAAGACCAACTTAATGACAAGAATGCCTTTTCCTGGGAGCCACACAATCCCCGGGCCACTGCCCCTGCGCAGGAGATGCCCCCCACCCAGTCATGGCACCAGCCCGCACAATTGTATCCATGATCACTTGCTTGTCAGAGGGCTCTGGAGGATTTTATTTTTTCCTGGCTGTATGCTAAAGGCTGCTCTCCCTTCTGAACAGCCAGTACTGCATCCCCAGCAACTGAAACCAACCTACTTAATGCCCAGGCTTAGCAGGCAGCAGTACCAAGGTGGGCATGGGCATGCAGAATTAAGAATTATACAGAATTAAGGCTTTCATACATATTACAAACACACATCAGGGGGTCTTAGGGTTTATGAAGCACCTCAAATTCCCAAGGCAGTTCCCAGGTTATACACACAAAGAATATTGTCAGTCAGGTCAAGCTTCAGGAAAACAGGGACAGGGACTTAATTATGCTCATAGAAGTCATTTGACACAGGGACTTAATTATGCTCATAGAAGACCTGTTGAAAATAATGTGACTTTGGTGCAAGTCCAAAGAGCTCAGAACCGCAGAACATCTGAGGACAGGGATGGAACAACATCTTCCCTGAGTGAACCTGCAGGTAGAACAGGGAAAACAAAAGCAGAAAGACTCCTGACCCAGATTTGCTAGGATGCCTCTTCTAAAAGGCATATCACTAACTGGCGATACGTCAAAACCACTCATGCAGCCTGGCACCCTGCCTCTGGTAGTGGCCACCTGTGGACCCCAAGGGACTAGATCTAATATGGGATATTTAGGAAAAGTGTGTGCACAGTGCGACACCTCTACAAAGTTCCTCATTAAGTCTCAGAAATACATGCAGGGTCTGAATTACCAAATCTGTGATGCCTTTTTGAGCACAGCTCCCTTTAATGATTTTGCTGGGCAAAGGACCCAGCTCAGTATCAGCTGGGAGTTTCCCCTCCTGCCTCGCTTTTACAGACTTTGCATGTTCTGCTGTGCAGTAGGTGGTTCTGCTATGGCAACAGCTAATTGGTCAATCTATCTACTAAGAGCAACTTAATTCAGTTCATGTAATAAAATAAAGATTTTGTGACAGTTTCTCTGAAACCCAAGCAGTTTGGCCAGGAGTTCTCTGCCTGTGTGCAGAGCTACAGTGTGCATATGTGACAACTTGGACATCATGTTTGTGATATTCCTGTGACATGTAGCACTCAGACTCCAGAGCTGCAGAAGAAATTGTACCAGTGTGTGGACTTTCTCTTAGGAGCCCTGACTGTATATAGCCAGCCTCACTCCTTCCCCTGCAGTCGTATGAAATGAATTTCATTCCTGGGTCAAAATTTGATGTAAGCAACACTTAAATCTGATTTCAGCATTATTTACAGAGCTTAAGTGGAGCTGATGCAGTACCCTGAGCAAACTCTTGTGTGTAGGGATCAATTTCAACACTGATGTGCCAGGCCTTTCCATAGCAGCAAGGAATAGAGAAGACATAAAAGAACACAGAAAACAAGATTACAGAACCACAAATATTGTCAAGACTAACCTAGTGTACCCTCTGGAACAGTCAGTAACTTTCTTTTTTTAACCAAGATTTCCAGCTGCCTCTATCTCTTTAATTGAAAAAAGATTTTCATTCCAACGGCTTCAAAAGATGTAAGAGCACATTTATGGGTCATTTTCATAGAATCACAGAATGGCTTGGGTTGGAAAGGATCTTAAAGATCATCTAGTTTCAAACCCTCTGCCATGACCAGGGACATCTTTCCTTAGACCAAGTTGTTCAGAGCTCCATCCAACCTGGCCTTGAACACTTTCAGGAATGGGGCATCCACAGCTTCTCTGGGCAACCTCTTCCAGTGCCTCACCACCCTCACAGTAATAATTTATTTCTAATAATCTAATCTAAATCTGCCCTCTTTCAGTTTTAAACCTTTACCTCAAGATTACCCTGCAATTTAGGGACTAAGAACATAAAACAAAATTAAACTAAATGTTTAATTAATTCTAAATGGACAAAAGTGCATGGAGAATATTTTTTCCTTCTTTCTGTACTGAAGAAGCAAGTCAGCCAAAATGTTAGGGATAAACACATTCGTTCCTGAATAAGATCTGACAAACACAAATTTTGGCTGGAAGCTGTTTTTCACATTTAAAAAGTAAATCCACAGGGAGATTAAATGCCGTGAGCCCCAACAGTTGCATTTTGAGATGCTGCCATGACACTGCCAAGTCAAAATGTTTGATCTCTGCATGAAATTTCAATGTAAGATGAACTGTTGATTTTGTGGACTGACTCAGGAGGTAGTAATGTGATTCAAATCATCTGACTCTCAACAGAAACTATGTATTCTTGTGTAACAGTAAGCTTCTTCACAGTTGAATATTTTGACTGAAAAACCAAATCACACACTAAACAATTAACAATGAGCTCTTACCTGGAAAGCAGAGCTCAGAAAGAAGTAAATTATTATGTCAGGTCATAATAATTATTATTTAGGTGTTTTGATTGATATTAGTTCTTTTATTTTCAAATTCCCTCCCCAAATTCCCTCCCCAATATATTTTGGTGTATGTATCTGTGTACAAATTGCAAATATTCTATTATGCTTCTGAAAACATTGACAGGGACTCTGGAGGAAAACAAACCCCCTGAACTCTTGTTAGATAACAAGCAGAAAAAAGTGCTGTCAAAATGTACGAAATGAAACACACGAAGGGAAAAGACCCAAAGCAAACCAGGAATTAAACATTTCAAACGGCTGCCTCTTGCTCCCTTAGCAATTTCTGACACTGACAGCAGCAGCATCTCCAGACCCTTTGTAAGAATACTGTCACCTGCTTAATGCAGAACTGTTAATAAGCAGCCTCTGGAAACCTATCAGATGTTCCTTTAGCCCACTGATCTGGCTTTGGTCTGTAAAATTAAGAAGTAATATTATGCTAGATCTTTTTTTCCAGCTACTGAATTGTCACTTGGAGGAAGGACACACACAGGACAGGACTACATGGATTGAGTGATGCTTTAAGCTCTTCTTTCTCTCCTTCACACTGTGCAATACTTGTCTAGAACAGAGCTCTAAGTAAGACACAAACTAATGCCGTTTTAACCCAAATTTCTGCTAATTCAGAGCTCTCTTACAAATAAAAGCATTCAGAATATACCATTTCCAAGCCTGCTACTTAATGAAGGCAGGCATTACATTAATGCAGGGTGCTGGTGCATGATCCTTCTGAAGCCAGCCACATGTAATTCATGCAGAAACAACAAGGCAATGATAAATCCTGGTCAGATCATGAAGTGACCAATGAATGGGAATTCAAATTTCTGGACTGTACTCTTGAAAAAGCTGGGGTCAGTCAATAAAAACAGAGTGTCCATCCATAACAAACTATAAACAAAGAAACAAAAAAATTAAACATATGCCTTTTCAAAAAACACAACAAAAATTTGATTGAACAAGTGTAAAAACCACTCAAGCTGTAATTTCAGTTGCATTTTTATGAGCCCCTGGAGAGTTCCATGACTGCTCTCAAGCACGTGGGTAAACTGGAAGTGTACATCTCCCATGTGAAGGTGTGTAGATGAAACTGCATCCAGACAGACACAACAGTTGCTATTGCTTTTCATGACCATCTCAGTATGGAGTGTGCAGGAGTGACAGTGCTCTGGAGGCATATGCATGACTGGTCCAAATCCTAGAAAGCTGACTTGGTCCCTACCTGTGACCCTCCCCTGTAGTTTAGTGTTGGATCTCTGTTTTTCAAGATTTCACCTCTTCGCAGTCTTGATCAGTGGAAAGCTCCACATCGGAGAGTCCAACCTCCATTGCCATAATCAATGAAATATCTGAATCACTGCTGACTGCCGGCTCCTGTTCATCTGTGAGGGTAGAAAAGACAGGAAAAGGTCGTGTCTGTCTGTTAATGCATTACTAATTTTTAGTTCTGCAGGTGGAATCCAGAGGTCTCTCTGCCACTGAGACCATTATTAGATTACAAACTTTGCTCTTATTCAATATCTGTCTAAAACACTTCAAAAATATCCCAAAATTCAAGCCATTCATAGTGAAAAACATGATGAAAAGGAGCCTGGATGGGTAACATTTTCTTCTCTTAATCCTCCCAGGGCTTTTCATCCAGGTCCTTCATGAACTTCCTTCCACCATTTGAGAATTTCCTTCTCTGTCCCCTTTCACTTTCTCAACCTGCCATCATCCTACTCTCCCCACAAAGACAGCAAGCTAATGACAAAGCCACAGGCCCCTGCTGGAGCAACTCAATCATCAGGAAAACATTCCTAACAGGAAAAAATCTGCCCAAACCCTCATTAAGCGACAGAATCTCAGAGGACATTTTTAAGAGGGCACTACTCTAATGTAGGAACATTGGCATTGGACAAGGACAATACAAATCCAGGACTTTGGACCAAGCTACCTGCCTTCTCAAGTGGCTTCTCTCATCCTTTTCTAGTCTGTTTAAATTCACTCTTTCCTCTGATTTGAAGATACCTTGCAGGTTCTTGATCGCGACCAAAGAGATCTACCTTAATACACCATGACCCCAAATACACTAAGAGTTGTATTGTTGACTTCCGCCAAACTGCAAATCACATAGTTGGAAGAGCAATTTGTTTTTGTTTTGATCCCACAGCACTTACCATGTGTATATTTAGCAGCAAATAAAGCCAACAGATTTTATATAACTAAAAGCCTATTTTCTTCCAAGAACAATTAGGAGAAGCAAAGCACACTAGGGAGATTTTTAAAGGCACAAAACCCTCATAGGTGGCTGAGTCCCTGAGAGAAAAATTTCATGGGTCATATTTTCAAGTGGTTTAATTACAAAGATGGTATTTATACTGTAACAATACAATGTATTTAAATCTGTGGCAGTTTTTCCTTTACATACTTTATTTTTCAGACAATAGAAGCAGAGCTTAATTGATGCAAAAAAGTCTAGAAGTTGAATATCTAAGAATCAATAAGTAAGAAACATGACAGAGGAGCCAGGAAAATAATAACTCCTCACAGTTTAATTATTCACTTGAAGCTAAGTGAGCACAGTTGATCACCTCTCAAGAGCAGCATGATTTTTAAAAAATTTTACATTTTAAAACCCCCAAATGTGTTTACTTGTTCAGGGATTAGATCTCATGTTCTGCAGAGAAAGCTTGAATGGGATCTGCATTATTCAAACTGAAAGAGTCAGTGGTTTCCTTCAAAATTCTTCCCAGTTTTCACCCTGGATTACTTTTATACTTTCTTGATTGCAAGATAAATAATTAACACACACAACATCTTTACATCTCTATCTTTTTTTTGCCCTTTCAATATGACATTAGTAAACATTTCAAGGCATTGCTTCTGACTATAAATGTTTCCACCAGAGGTGGAGGAAGTATTTACAAGCTGAATGATATATCCTGCAGACTTCAGTGGTCTTAAATGACATTGAACCTCCAGGTGAGCTGCTAGATCCTAGTGCACATCAGAGCATTTCATACACCTCCAACACCGAAAGCATCACCTTTAGTGGTAACAGCTCCCTGAATCAGAATAATGTGGTTTCAGACCACTGGATTATTTATCATTCCTCTATAATTAATAGGATTCTTAAAAACAATGAAAATTATGCTTAAGAGCAAGTTTATATTTGCAAGACAGAGCTCCTGAGGTTTAGCCATGTTGAACAGCCACTTGGAGCACTCATGAGAGACAAGGTGTTTTCCATCTGAACTAGCTGTGCAGAAGAAAAGGACTGGCTGAATGGTGACAGCCAGATGCATGATTTAGAGGCAGGCAGAGCTGCCAACATCGAATGTCAGAGCATCCAACAAGCAGCATTTAATAATGCTGAAATGTTATTTCAAGAATTGTTGTTTCTTCCAGGGTTGCACAGCAGAAAAAATATCTCAAGTTCAAGAGTTCAAGACAGGCAGATAGAACAGGACCAGATTTACAGGTCACATACCAATATCTGATGGAGGTACAGCAGCACACAGCAAACCGGCAAACTTGAGTTTTTCTTTACAAATCCTATACAATTATTCAATTTCTTGGATCTTAGTCTTTGCGAAGTGTGGGCTTTGTAGTTTGTCTTCTTTGAAACTGAAGTGCATGTTGGCAGGAACAAGGAATGATCCTAAAAACACCCGTGCCTATGCTCTGGCATTGATTTTCCAGCACTGTGATAGTGCCTAGAAACAGAAGCACTCCACTTTCCTTGCTTGCTACCAGTGCAGCAGCTCAAAATACTAAAGCTACAGCTCCCGCAGAGTGGAGAGAACTGTCGGGGTCTTCTCTGGTGGAGATGACCCGAGATGTTGGTGGAAACCGCTTTTCCCAACCCAGCTCCCCAAGAAGGAGTCAGGAGTCTTCTGCTCGTGTTCTCAGTGATGTTTATTCCCCTAATTCTGTGGTGGAGAGAATTGCTTCCTGCTGCTGGCTGAGCAATTCCCCTCCCTCGGCTCCCATAGGAGTGTGGGCTGCCTGCTGCTGGCTGACAACCCTTCCGCCATGCCGCGAAATTGACTCCAGCATTATCCTTGCTGAAGACAAAAGCTTTATGGATGTCTTATCTTTTCTTGTGGCTAAATGATAAAGGTATCTGTTGATTTCTTGCCAGAAGCCTGGCTCCAACAACAGATAGATTCCGAGTGGGGGTAGTTACTCCTCACCCATAATAATAAATCTTTAAGGTCTTTTGCTGCAATTTCCACAGGATATGTGGCTGCCATGCTCTGTAGAGCTGACAAAATATTTAGCTGTTCCTGGGAGTATGTCTCCCCCATGTTCTTAATTTTGACCTTTCTCACCCAAGCTGAATCACTGCAAGCTCCGTCCGAAGGTTTTTCCTGGTCACTGGCCAGCAGATCACAGGCGAGGATTCCCAGGCGCGCTTCTGGTCGTCCTCTCGTCCGGGCTGTGCTCAAGGTGATTTGCGTCAGTGAAGGTCAAGTTGATCTTCCCCGGGATTTCTTTTCCTGAGTGTGCCTTTTCTTGGGTGGCTTGACCTCTTGCCGATGGCTCACCTCTAGGGTGCCCACCCAGGGACGCCAGTTGTCGGGGTCTTTTCTGGTGGAGATGACCCAAGATGTTGGTGGAAGCCGCTTTTCCCAACCCAGCTGTCCAAGAAGGAGTCAGGAGTCTTCTGCTTGTGTTCTCAGTGATGTTTATTGTTTCTTATCTAAAATATTTTCTGTCTGACCCGCTGAGCTCTAGCTAGCAGGTCAGTCCAAGGCGCACTGCCTCCCATGGGGCTGCTGCTATCTTTTATACTATGAACTACGTATTAGATATTTACAATTGTGTACCAATCCCTAATACTTATGTTAGACAGTGACTTTCTACTCTGAACCAATCTAAAAATGCCAGCATCACCTAAAAGATGGACGTCAGGAAGAAGGATAGGGCACGCCCCAATCTCTCCATCTTAGGGTTTTAAACCCCCCTGTACCAAATCCCGAATTTTCTCCTTTCACTCTATGACTACTGCTACTGTGTTGTCTAAACTTTTGTGACTTGTGATTCCTCATATAAGCTTGGTAATTTGTTCCATGGGCTGAGATCAAAGCCCCAAGTGTTTTTGGCTTCCTGCCAGGGCTCCCCAGACCCCTGTTCAGGGTTCAGGGCACCGAGAGGGATGTCTTGGATTCCGACAGAGAACAACTTGGATATCGCCATTCTCGCACCTTCCCTTTCAGGGAAGCACTGTCATTTCTTTGGAAGCTGTAGGAACATTAGGAAACATTAGGAAATTAGGAAATTAATGCATCCCTCAGCATTACCTGCTGGCTTCTGCAAACAGGAGTCCTGCTACTGACCCCAACACACATAGGGGGAAACTCTGGGAGGCTGTGGAAGTTACACCAGACACAGATCATCTGCAGGTAACTCGGGAAGCAAGATCTGCAAACTGCCTCACTGCTCCCCCACACAACACAGGCTTGCCAGACTGTGCTGGTTTGTTTTGCTGTTTTTTCTTGGCTGGCTGCTCAATAACACAAGCCAGCACAGTTACTGTTATTTGTTAAAGGTAAGCAAACCTCAACTACATTGCAAGTGCCAGGAGCTTAGCCTGCGTTTTGTATCCCTGCCTTTCAGATCCTATTTACAATGACAAAGCTTATACAATCACACAGCTTCTACAGAAGATGCCTGACTCACTGTTAACAACCTTTATGGCCCTTTTGCAAGTTTTTTGTAATTTGCTGTTTTTCTTAAAGCCCTGCAGTCAGATGAGGATCTCAACTTCCAGTGAAGATCTCAGCTTTCACTTAAAAATAAATGAAGCTTAAGAGGCAAAAAGCAAACTAAGTGTTTAAAAAATTAAATCTCTATTTTCTAGATTTTATGTTGGAATATCTGACTTGTGATTTCAGATACTTGACATTGGCAACCCTGTCTAACCACACACACTATAATACTTCCACTGTGTTTTACAGCACTTCTTGCCATGGGCAGAAAGCCTTTTGCTTAATGAAGCAAAAGGCACATCTCAAGCTGTTTTCCAGCTAGAGTGTTAGTGCCTATAGCAGGGAGCTGTAGATCTTCCTGCCACATTCCTCTCATGTCAGGGAAACATAATACACCATAGCATGCTGCCTGTCTAGACAGACTTTTTCCACTCACTTGTATTTCCTGACACACATTCATTTGAGAGGTGAAATTAACCAAACTCCTTCTCTAAAATATTATTTTAAATCAATTACACTAGCATGGGAAGAATATCACCATGTAGATTTGGAAGTGGCCTACACAAAGGTGGTACAGCTCTTGCTTCTTGAAAAGTGCATCAGTGATGCTTACATTTGAACATTACTGCAATCAAACAAGGATGAAAACAGCTAATTATTCTGGTATGTTGGAAACAATAAGATTGCACACTAGTAACAGTTATCTACTGCTGCTGCTATTTGTAACCACTGGTTTAAGTCTGTAGCTGTTGTACACTAATAAATATTCCAAAAGAAAGAGGTCAGACAATGGGTTTCTAAGAATTTGATACTGCTTGCAAGAGGCTTGGGAGGGAGCTAAGCATTGAACAGTGAGTGAAAAGTGCATTTACAAACCCATTCCTCTGCCAAGCATACAGGCATGGGCACCAGCTGAAATATACTTGCAACGACCCACTCAAGGGTGAGAAACAAGCTGATGAAACTCTGGTGGACTTTGTACTCATGGAGGCCTCACTCCTGCTCACCACTGTGCTGCTCCCGAGGAGGCCACATCCCATACTTTCCTTTGATGTCCCTAGGACACAGACAGTGCCATGGGGCTCTCCTAAAATTGTTCTGGCTTGCCTCAGAAACTGAGTTTTCCCCCAGGCTCACCAAGCTGTAAAATCTGTAAAAGCCCATAACTGGGCTTAAATGTCAATAAGCAATTCGTATCCAGGAAATCAGCAGAAAAATAAGACTACACTAAAATGTTAATAACAAAAGCTTCTTGGCATTAAATATATGTAAGGTTTGTCTAAGATGGCACTTTTTTCCTCCTCCAGACCTTTGGGTAGCTCTCTGCTATTACACCCCTTTGAGAGTAAGCAGAGAAGTACTACTACTCATTTCACATCCTCACTGTAGTGAAATGTACCTTATTTCAGAACTCATTAGTTTGTGAAGACAGATTTAAACAAAAACATGAAATCCCTGATGCTATTTATGTTCCCAGATCTAGACAAGTATCTGAAATGCATGCATTACCATGAACCATATTCCAGTCTAGGGCTCACTTCTTCTAAGAAAACATTCAGATGTATCTAGAAGGATTCTGCTTCATAAGAAACCAGAAATGTGACCATCTCCTAGAGCTTTGAGGACCTGATCAGAAAATGTATCCAGAGTCACTAGAGGCATTGATATGGGATCTTTATCAAAACACATTCTGCTCAGCTTGAAGCCACAGAAGAATGCCAATGCAAGCAGTGCTATTCAGATTTTGTTTCCAGTATAAGAACAACTAGGATACAATTAATCCCATTTGATTTATGAGAGAGACATATCTAGAGTCCTCTATTTTTCTTTGTCTGCCTAAGAATGCACTTTACCATTACACAGTTTATTGTTACCTCCTACTGTGGTGTTGCCATTGCATCACATGGCTGTTTCTAGTCAAAGAGGAAGAGCGTCTTATGAAATTATTACCTCAAATGACAACTCATTTCACAACAATACTAATTAAATTTATCACTGAGACCCCTTCTTTTAAAATTACTACTGATTGTTAAAATTATTCTCAAGTTAATCATCTCACAGCTCTCCTTGGATCATTTTACAAGTCTCAAATTCCTTCCATATCATCTTGAGAATTGTAACACTTTAGAACAGGCCATAACTGCAGTAACATAACATAAAATAAAATACATGTGAAAAAAATGCCTATAAAATCTCTAATGCAAAAGAAACAGTGGGAATATGTTTGAGGAAAAAGGGTTATAAAACCCCTTGCTACTAATGCAGTCCTTCTGTACACAGAGGCTAATAAAATGGATGAAGAAGTTTGGCTGGCTACGATTGAGAACACAAGACTGGGGAAGTATTTTATTGCTGTTCCCTAGAATCAGAGGGAGATTTATCTGAGCAGCAAAGAGATCAAGTACTTGTGTGGTAACTGCTTTTGGAAGGAAAGGTTAGAGTCTTTTTTGTAAATAAAAAGCCAGAGTTCTGTGAATGTACTAATGGCAACAGAGCTTCTTCCAGGAGGTAAAGCAGATGATGTCAGAAAAATTTTGGAAAGAATACCCAGACACCAGCACACAGGGAAAGAACCACATGCCATGACCTGGCAAGATTAATTCAAGAGGACACTTTAAAAATATGTTTACCTGCACCAAACCCCTAAGTGATTCAGAGATGTGATAGATGGGTCTGGATATGATGTAAAACACTGGAGGCTCTCCCAAAGTAAACTTGGTTTATTTCCTTACTACTGAATAAAAAGGCAACAAAATTTCTTCCCTTAATCTTTTTCTAGGATACGTGGTTTGGGAGAATATACAGCATCTCTTAATTATAAACAGCCAAACACATGGTTCCTTGTCATTACACATCCTGCAGTATGAAGGGCTACCATCATCATCATCATCTGGAAATCAAACCCCAGTATCTCAAACCAAGCATCAGAATGGAGAATTTATTAATAATATAACTAATTTTCTGAAACCTAAATTTGGAGCATGTTGTACTTAAGCAATAAACTTTAACACCAGTTGCCTGAGAAGACATTTTGGGCTGTGGCAAAACTGATAAACTCATTTTCAGAGAGAGTGCAGAAAGTATCAGCACCCAAATGCTTTCTCCAAAAGAAAGAAAGAAAAAAAAAAAACAAACCACCTGTCCAAATAAGGGTAAATAACACAGGGAGCAGACAGCAAACACATTTGCAGAAGGCTGAGCAAAAAAAGGGGCAGAACACATACCAGATGTCATTGTATGGAAGTAGTTGGGCCCAACTGGCTAGAAAAGTAAAATTTCTTTTTTTTCCCATTGTATATATATGTATATCTATCTTTAATGAGCATATAATAAATCCTTGGGATTTTACCCATGAATCAGAACACTCAGCCTTTGAAATTCACAGCATATATTAATGTTATTTTAGTAGTCAACATTTTGGAAATCAATCCCCTCTCTGTGAGAGACTAGCTGACATTATGGGGACTTTTGATCAGCTGCCAACCCTCTCTGTGATACAGCAAACATGACTCTGCCAGGTATGACACAAGAAAATCTAATATTTTTGCTTTCAGGTAATTTTCCTCTTTTTTCTTACTCTTACAAGTCATGCTCATCATGTTCTTGGGACCAGTAGGGAAACTCCTTCTGTGGCCTACATACTGCAACATCATTTTCTTTTTACATGACTAGTCTTTCCTCTTTCCCACTGGAAACTCAGTCAAAATTTGATCACAAAGATTACCAGAACAGTCAATGGAATCATCATACTGTCTCTTGCACTTTATGGTGTTAGATCAGCTCATCCCCACATTCAAGGTCCTTCACAGTTTATCTGCACATCTGGTCTTCACAGAATCAGAGAGGCTTGGGTTGGAAGGAACCTTAAAGATCATCTAGTTCCAACCCCATGCCATAGACAGGTATGCCACCTATTAGATTTTATTCACTACAAAGAGTTTTATTCCATCTTTGACCCCATACCTCAGTCTAACATTCTTGTCTTGTTTCACTGACAGACAAGAACCACTCTAGTTCCTTCACAACAGGGCATCCAGCCTCTTAAACCTTTGCAAAGCTGCTTTTCCTTTCTCCTTCCAGGCCTTCCCACTGTCTAGAAGGAGAGAGAGACAGTGGGATGCTGTTGCTGCACACCCTCCTTTACTGTTCACCACTGCCATCCTCTGTGCCCAAATACTGCACCAGCTGCACCTCTGGTCAGGACATCATGTTCTTCTGATCCCATGGGAAGTTTCATAAGTAAATGTGGAGGTATTTCACTCAAAGTACCAACTGGTACAAATTATTATTATTTAGAACATGCAAAATTATTCATGTCCTTGATTGAAAATCAGAAAATGACATCTCCCATAGGAAGGGAAAAGATTAAAAAAAACCACTGAAGTACAGGGCTGCAAGTACGTGACAGTTTTGATTTTCAAGTACCTTAGCTGCCTTTGGTAATATATTACTGCATTCAACACCTGCAAGCTGTCCCTGCAGTAACCATGCTGTTATACATCTAAAACATCAGGTGTGTTATGGGGACTATTTACTTGGTTTTTTTAGCTGCTGAATGACCAGTGCTCCTTGGTGTTACTGCAAAAAAAGGAGCATGAAGTGATAAAGTTACAGAAGAAAACATGCTTTGTCATGTTAATGGTGTGTAAGGGATTTTGCAAGGATTATCCCAGTAGCCAAGGTGAAATGTGGAGAGACAAACACATGTTGAGCAGTGAGCAAACACCTTTACTCACACTGCCAGCCATTCAAAACTCTGAAGAGACAGCAGGTGTGAGACAAAGCAGACCCTAAATGCTTTATGTACTAGTGTGTGTTATACAACACGTAGCCTATTGGCAGGCTGGCAGAATAAAGTGACTTTTACATCCAAGCAGTATAATCCCACGATTTAATCCTGTGCGTCTCAGCTTCCCTGGGCTATCCTGGGGACTGCTACTGTGACTGAACTTCCTTATCTATATTTTAAAAACCCGTGTCAGCAGTGTGCTCTGCTTCCAGCAAGCCTGAAAGAAGGAAATAACAGCCTCACTCAGATACTGGATTGAATGAGCAAAAGCGTTACGGTGAGAGAAATTTCAGTTCTTGTGTTCCTAAGGAACATCAGGGAGAACATCCTTTGAAGAGGTGATTTAGAGATGAACCGGCCAACACCACACAAGTCCCTCAGAGCAATCATGCTGCAGTGGTATCCCCAGCTGCATACAATATTAAACCAGAAGCCTCAATATAAGATAGTGGTTTCCAAAACCTTTTTCTCTGGTCTGATCATGCTGCAGAGCTGTGACCTCTCCTTGGGGAACTCCATGGCAGAAAGCAGCTGCAAAAAGCCAGCTGAGATTGCTTCTCCTCAGGACTGCAGAGAAATGCAAGAAAGCGTTTGGTGCTTGGAAGAGCAACATACTATGGGCACAGAAAGAGACTAGGACATGGAAGTGGACATGCAGCTTTTTATAGGATGTTATAAAATTCTTATTCCTTCTTCAGGTCATGTGCAAGGTGGCTACTAGACAGTGACAATCCACAGAGGAAAAATTAATGCTGAGAACTTGATGTAAAACATAAGACTGATGTGACAAACAAAACCCCCCATATTTCTGCCTAATCATTATGAACTGCTTCCACAATTACAGGTATGCACACAGCTATAACAGAGAATAGCACCTTGCCTCAAAGACATCTCCTGTTTATTTTTGAATGAGGGGGTTGGAAAAGCTCACATAAGTCTGCCTGAGTTTGTCTGTCATGGCAGTATGTGCATGATTTTCCAATCTGTCTCTTTAAATACTTTCTACTGCATAAGTTCTCAAAAAGCCCAGGTCACCAGCAAAGCACAGTACTGAGGAATCAGATACTGAACTCTCAAGAGCAATTACACCAAACATCCTTGAGCAAAGATGTCACAAAAATACCAGTGGATCTATTAGAGGATTTAATGAGCAAATGCACAAGGAGGGGGTTGAAGAGCTCAACAGTGGTGGAATTACTTGAATGAAGAGTGTGCGTATCTTGTCTCCCTCTCTCACACGATCATGCCTTCCTATCCAATGCAGCTAACACTGGGCTCCACCTGAGATGCCAAGACCATTTCCAGGATAAAGGGGCAAGTTGTTAGCCCAGAACTTCATGGGCTTTAATTTTGTGCACATTGGTAGGAACTCCCTCCTCATCATGCATGTTGGGGACAGTGAACCTTGGCTGAAATTCAATTCCATTAGAAATGCCCATAATAAAAATTTCACCCAGGGATGTCTTTTTCATTAGATATCGAAAAAAATGTACACAGTCATGAAGTCAGAAGAGAAATCCCCAAAGAGGTGGTGGAGGAACCTGCAGATCAGATAAGTAAATTTTACTGCTGTCACTAGCAAAATACAACTTTTAACAGTTACCAGCTTTGAAGTTTAACTTTAACTTTAAGGAAAGAACAGTCTTCCATTTTGTTCAGCATGAGGAAACAACATGCCTGAGAATGGGCTTGACTCTGTTGCAGCAGCAGCTCCAGTGCCTGAAGCAGGGCACAGCTGTAGGACCACTGTGCCTGACAAGTCACAGCAGATTAGGAAAGCATTCTGTGGTCATCCATCCACACACCCTTCCCCATCCTCCACGCTACCCAAGGGCTGCCCACAAACAACAGACATGTGCAGAGACCCTAACATTCTATGTCACACCTTTTTCTTTTTTACCCTCTGACACCTCACAGTGAAATCAGTGTCCCTCCCACCAGCTCACACATGTGGACTTGCAGAAATTGACCATTTCTAGTCTCCTGCCACATGGTCACCTGGGCAACATTGTACCAAAGTACACTGCTTAGGCTAAAGATTAATTCTTGCAAGTCCATAAAAACAGAGAATACTTGACAAAAACAGCACAACTCAGAGAAAATATGGGTTTTAACTTCACAATACTGTCTAACCTGATTTGATTTGGACATCTTAGTTACATATTTTGTCACAGAACATAGCTTTTCTACTTAGTATAGCTCATGAGATAAAGATTGAGTTAAGTGCAATTCAGCTGTAGACAAATTTGTAACCACAAAAAAAACCCCAAAAATCATGGAGCCCCACCAATTTCTCAATGATTCTGTTAAAAAATCCCAGTTTAAAAGCAAAGAACATGCTTTTCAGTTTCCCAAACTCCATCAGGCTGTAGACGTAGTCTTTCTTGATGGTGTGGCACCAGCAATAGTACAATATTCTGTGGACAGGGCTGATGCATATATTGAAACAAAGTAAGAACCTGAACCTGAACAGATCACTACAGATACACCCTATAGTGTCACTATTTCTTCTCTTCCAGGATGGGCACACAGGCAAACCGATTATAGAATGATCAATTTACATAAGAACATCCATTTTTCCATACAGAAGAAACAATTTCTGCTGTTTATAAGTCTGTTAGCAATGAAGGAGAATAATGTGACAAGCTGAAGTGTTAACTCTTAATTTTATGAGAACTGCAGTAGTTTTTAAAAATAAATTGTAGGTGCTTTCAAAGCATTCTACCAGTTTAAATCTCCTCCCTATGGGCTTCTTACAGTATCAATACACTTCCTCTTTTGAAGTCCCTAATTAAAAATTAATCCTAATTGAAACCAGTGTACACTTAATTTCTAGGACGACCTGTTCAGATACATTCTTGGTAGGTTCCTATATCTGGTCCTCCCTCATACAGACACATAAAGGAAAGCTCTGACCTTTACTGACCACTGACAACACTTACAATGAGGTATTACTGACTTCTGGAGCTTTCAAAAATGTCTCATTTAAACTAATTAACCTCAAATACTTCACTATTCTCAGATTTTTCTTCTCTGGAGCCTTACATGATGATGTTTTAAAACAACAGCAGGAAAAAGGGCAGACAAGTGTAGAAACCAGTTCAGTGTAACAGTACCTTTAACACAGGGAGTATTATTCTATGCTTGAAGTGGAAGCTGTCAGAGACCTGCTCTGGAAGGGATATCCTGAGTAGCTGAGTCTACTCTCCACAATTGTAATGGCTGCACGACACAATCCCTTTCAGATTTGCTAGTAATCAGCATCATTCACTGCACCAGCTCCCCAATCACTTCATTCATCTTTGTGCCAGTGCAGAACTGCAGATGGATGGCAGCTAAAAGCCATAATACCCAGTTTTCAAAAGAGCCCTTCATGCAACACCAAACCACAGAGATTTAATTTTTTTTTCAACATCCTACAGTGACAGATGAGTTCAGCTGCTAACTCTCCTTTCCTTAAACATCACAAGCCTATCAAACCTTGCAACACATTTTATATTCCAGTGTAATTATGCAGCTTTTGAACAGCTTTATTGCAGATCTGATCTTCCTGCAGCCTACTCAATAGTTTCACCATCAGTAATGTATCAACAGCTGTGGTCAGTTCTCTGACTGAGAAGCAAACCTGATCAAGACCCCCAGCAGCAAAATGTGAATGTTTACACCTAAAAGTTTGGAACTTCTCACTATTTGGATAGTCTGTGTACTGGGAAGGTCTTTGTGTGCCACTAGGTCTGTGGGTCAGCCTTTCACAGAGGATGCAAATTACTCAGACTGCTGCTGGCATTTATGGATTGGCAGGTAGGAGATGACATTGTCAGCTGATAGGACCTGTAAGTCTCATATAACTGGGACAGAATACAGCAGGAAAAGTAAAGTAGATTTCTGCAGTCTGAAACAGTCCATAGTTTCCATCAAGAACACCTCTACAAGGACTTCCTGAAAAGTTAAGCAAAACCACCCAATTTAATTGGTCCATGTATAGCTGTTTTTATGAGACACATGTCTCTTTTCATTAGTTTAGAAATAATAAAAAAAAAAAAAACCCAGACTAAGAGATTACAGCAAAACCTTTCCTTTTGGAAAAGTAAACCTTTTTAATATCCTTTGCATCCTCTTTAGTTTGCTTTCACAGTTTACTTAGAGGATTAAGCAATATTTTTTACCTAATCAAAAGCATTCCACAGGAAAGAAAAATGAGCACATATAAACCCCATCAGGAGCACATGAGATGAGGATTAAAATATGACTAGGAGGTGTACAGAACCACTGTTTGTTTGGAAAAGAGATGTCCAAAATGTTACTTGTGTTTTGTGGTAGGGCTAGTGCACCAAATAATATTCTAACAAGCTTGTCTGAATACATTAATGCGCATTCAATGCACTCACAGAGAACACATGAGTACACAACAACAATCAAGAAAAGCTCTCATAAAGGAAGCGGTCAGCTGTTTATCTTGTATCTTCATTTTGGAACATTTAAATCAGTTGATGTCAATCTCTTTTTAACTGGAACATTCCTCTGACAATCATGCAATAGCTCAACATTTTTTTTCCCCTTGAAAATAAATCTGAAGTGCCAGGCCTGGCCTGCTACACTCAAATATTTTCTGAAAAAAATTTATGAAAATAGCTTTATGTAAAGAAGAAAAAAATAAAATCAGCCTTTACAACAACTGAAACCAAATTGACAACTTCGATTTAAAGTTCAAATTAATTTAATGTGAGTCTCCTCCTGTTCCTGTGTCTCCTTCCTGCCTGCCTTCCTTACTGTCCAAAATGAGACTGTTTTAAAAAGAACATAGCACAGTTTTTGAGTTTTGTCTCTCCTAATGCAAGAGTGCACACATGTTCCCTCCTCATTTACCTACCAGTTTTGCTTCCTTGCTCATGGCTCACACAAGTAACATGACAAAAAAGTGAGTTCCATTTACTGGACTGTAAAATGCTGAGTGTGACAAAACCCAGAGAAGGGTAACCAGGACAATAAGGAGCAAAACTAACACTGAAGAAGGAACTCAATCTCACCTAAAGACCACTAAAGCTGGGCATCTGAGGGTAATTAAAGCATCTGAGGATAATTTCTGATTTGCAAAGTGCCCTTGGAACCTTGGGTCCGGCTGGTAGGAAATCCTGCAGGGACATCCACAGAAACTGGTTTTAGGATATATAAATCTAGGGCCATTTAGCATTTCCTTTCAAATACGCTTCCAGTCACAGTGTAGTTTCAACTGAACAACTTCTGGCAGCAGAAAATCCCCTCCAAAGCCCAGCTTTTATCAGGGATGGTTGCTGAAATGCTCATGGGAACATGACAAAGGCCAAACCCAAGACATCCATTTTCTGAGTTTCTCCGTAGAGCAGTGGATGGGAAAGGTCAATTTAAGTTTCAACAAATTGCAGCTGGAATTTTACTAGAAAATACGTTCATTAGGTCACTTGGCCACCACCAATAGCATCAAGACCTCCCTAACACTCTACATGTGAAACTCAAATTGAAACAGAATAACTTAAAACCACTGTTTCCCTGCATGAGAAACCTTTGTCTCTGATTCAATTTTTAAAGTTATATAATCCTGTTCCTCCTTCTTTTATGTTCTGAGCATTAACACCCCTTGGAGAGGCAGAAGAAAGTGTTTTTACTCTATATAACGATACTTCCCTAGAAAAATAAAAGCAACAAAACCACTCTAACTACCTGGAAACCAACCATGAAAATTCAAAAAATATAAATGCCTTTGCACTGTTCATTATTATTTCCCTTGGGTACACTACTGTAAAGTTAAGAGTCAAAACTCTGTGACATTAAGTTTGGTTTTACCCCTTTTGCCATTCCTATTTTATTCAAGTTTCTTCAATTTCCACTCTTCTCACTGAAAAGTGGTCATGTCCAGGAGGTTCCCAGGCAGTTCCAGAGCAAGTTAGATCCCAGGAGCCTTTCAAAAACAAAATATTAAAATATTACTATATTTCATATCTAGTCTGGAAAAGGGGCTTTTAGAAGCTGAGTACCACTTTACAGTAAATTTAAAGTTTTTACAAGGGAAGTGGTTTTGTATCTTTCAGTCACAATCAAGCAAAAACTGAAGGATTAATTTAGGAATAAAAAAGAGACAGAAGGAATTACTGCAAACACATGTAGTTGTTTCTACCCTGTGGAATATATATTTATAGTAGTTTAACAACTCACTTTTGAGGGTGTCCTGGTTTAGGGCAAATTTGTGGGAAGACCCCCAAAGGGGCCCCTCCAGAAAAACAAAGCCACACGGCCCCTCCCCCCAACTGGTTAGGGAAAAAATTTTCCTCAGAGAGAGAGATGGAAAGAACCTGTTTATTATCAGGCCAGGCACTCCCCAGCACACAGAATGAACAATACCGGATGACAAAATTTGTTCACTGCTCTGAAAAGATCACACTCTCTGACAGTCTCTCCGGCGGATGGTTGCCGTTTCAGTCCCTCTGGCGCTGGGAAAGGTGGACCCCCCAGCAGGCTGCAAGGTGTTCTGGATGTCTCCTTGGGTCCTGGCCTGGAGCAGGTTCAGAAGGCTCCACGGGAAAGAAAAAAGGGGGACAGTCCAGAGAAAATTTGGACTGTACAGCTAAACTAGCTAGGAGGCAAGAGTAAAGCAAGAAGCAAAGCAAAATGGAAAGTAAGAAGAAATACAAAGCATCACTAATATACTGCACTGTCTGTCCTGCCGACTGTGGGGGAGTGAGCAAGCTGATAACCAAACGAAACTTCACTGTTCAGGGCCAGTTTTGGAGGCACAGAGCACAACATCCAGTACACACAGAACAGACAACTGGGGATAAAAGCATCATACCGTCACCCTAGGATAGAGGGTAAACAACTAAAACCACAGCCTTTCTCCCAAAGCTTTCCTCCAAAACTGTTTCGTTGGAAGTGCACCTTTAGGCTGCAGGTTTCTCCACAGCTGGAAGCATGTTCCATCTCCCAGAACAAGTTGATAGAGGGTCATTTTTCTAAAATTTCCTTCTTTAAGACTATTTTGGTCTTACAGATTGACAGGTACTCATGTGCAGAAAGATAATTTACTGGTGCCTTTTCAAAATGCAATTACAAGGAAGTAATTTAACACCTTCGTTAAATTCAATATCCTGAGCACTCGGGGGCAAAATCTGAAGTCAGGTTTCTCATGTATATATTGTGATACACCACATTTGGTGGCTGTCTCCCAAAGCAACCTTAGCAGCTGAAAACACTTTTATAATAACACTGTGTTATTTAATTAACTGTGCAAGGAACTGGCAGATTTTAAACCCCCTTTGTGTGACTTTTTTCCCCCAACTGAGATGCTATAATTTAACAAATTTAATAAAGCTATTTCATCTAAGAGCTTTTCATTTTCTGACTTCGCCAGTGGCACCTTTATTCTATACATTTTCTGTGTGCTTGTCCTGTAGGAGCATTTTTTTCATTGTCTTATACGACTATGCTACCTAGAGAGCAGAAAATAGAGCAAAAATTCACAGAGATCTCCAGGTAAGTTGTTTTGCACATCGTGTATATTAATTCATGGCTTAATTATTACCACCCAACCTATGTTCTTGCCTACTCCCTGAGTGCCTCAGATATGTTAACATGAGTTACAATGAAAAGAACAGTTAAATGTATTGGCACTTGCAAAAGACAGTCACAATAAAAAGCCAATTTGGATGGATATTCATTAATGCAACTCTGATGCTGGTGAGCACTGTGCTGAGTACAGCCTGAGTATATTCCCCAGGATATCAGCCTTGCCACTAGAGTGGCAAAGATGGCATCTAGCTGGGCAAGAATATATCCACATGAGTCCTATTTTCAGTATCCCTAAATGGGAGGGCTTATGGACCCCTTCCATTCCCAGGCTTTCAGGCAGAAGAAAATCCTCTAACATGCATGTCAGAAGTTGGATATTTTCTCTTGGGTATTGGGCTTGACCCGTTACCTCCTTCTGTTCCAACCATTCCCATTTTCTATAAACACTCATAAGCCAGTTTCTCCATCTGGCCTATCAGTCTCAAAGCACCAGTTTCAGGCACTATCTTCACTTAGAATTGCCCACATCCAGAACAACAGAAGGTCCAGGTACTAAGAATTTAGTGAGAACTCTCACTTCTAGGTGAAGTGGCCTGGTTACTGTCACAAACCTGAAGGATCCCTGAAGCATCCTAATTTCAGCAGGGGTTGGAGGAAAATAATGAAAAAATGAGTAGGACTTCACTAGTATTTTATGAGCAAATACCACTGATTTTTTTTTTTTTTTTTTTTTTTTTTTGAGGCTGAAATTGCAGAGTGTTAGAGATTGTATGTGAAAGTTTGAGCTGTTGCCCCTACAGGAGACTGGAGAAAATTTAGAGCAGATCAGTTCCGGATGCTTTTTGCAGGCCAAACATCTCCTGCAAGACTGTTTTTCTACCATACAAAAAACTATCACATAGTTACATGCACACTCCCCCCTCCCTTTCACTTGTTCTCTTCTAAATGCAACTCTGTCATGTTTTTTGAGAAATCAGAATTGCTGGTTACAACACAAGAACTACAGGTGTAAGCATTCACACCTGAATCCTTTTAATTCTTACGAGAAACCAGTCAGCTTCCTTGAGCAAATGATTATCCTGCACATTCAAAGACTCACAGCCTGGATGAATAAGGTGAAAAATACTACGTACCAATGACTGGAAACATTTTATCAGCAGAGCTCTTGCCTGACTTCTTTCATTTGAGTTACCCTCACTATGGAGCACTAAGGCACATGGACACTTGTGAAGCAAAGCACCAGAACAAAATACCTGCAAGCAGAATCAAGAGTGACTGCTGCAGAAATGCTACTACTTTCTGAGTTCCTCCTGTACCTCAGCCTCTTGTTTTTACCCTCCAAGAGGCACAGCTGCCTTTTCACTGTCTTTCTTTTCCCACTAAATTTACGAGACCTGTTTGCTTGCTGTGATCTACTCTCACCTGTGAGGTTTCTGGAAGTGGGCCCATATCTGGGTATGTGCTGACTGATTCAGCACAGCCTGGCCCTGGTAGGGGTCTCTGAGGTCTGCACAGTATAGATGAGCACTACTTTTGCCTTGCCTTTCTGAAATGACAGCAGCAACCAGAGGCACCCTGGAATCGTCCCCTTCCTCTGCCTGCCTTACACTAGAACCACTGCTCTGCCATACTTCTTATTTCTTATTTTCAGGTGCTGATCCAAGCTGGATCCTTGTGTCTCCCATTTGGTTTTGTTTCTGAATTGGTAAGAAAAAGATACAGAATCTGAGTAGCATATTGTTTCTTAAACAGCACTTCCTGATGATTTCAGTGGAGGCTTTTGCGTAAAAACGGATGAGAATAAAAACTCCACAGACATTAAAAGTGTAAATAATCAAGTCAATTGTATGCAAGATACTGAACATATCTTGCAAGGCAAGGCTTTTATTGTCAAGTATAAATCAAAGAGATTAGCTAGTATGAAGTCAACTGGTCTCTCTGCAGTTCAGACTTGTGTTTTACTCTACATTGTCAATTTTGCTTTAAAAGCTTACTTGTTCAGTGTTTTATCCAGATATCTGCTAAAGACACTGGAATATATAGAAAGACACAAGCTATGTTATCACTGGTGCCAGTCCTCAGGTCCTCTTTTTCCCTGCACACATGCAATGCACATTCAGTGCAATTGGGAATGACACCTCAAAGGACACACTTCTGCACCAACACAGTGTGGTGCCTGGACCCTGACTGCACACCAGGAGCCCACCAAAGTCACTCTATCTCTCTCCTCCTCATCTGGGCAGGGCTGAGAAAATACAACAAAAGGCAAGTGGGTCAAGCTAAGGACAGGGAGAGATCACTCACCAATTACCATGAGGCACAAAAGGGACTTGACTTGGGGGAAAAATAATTAATCTAATTTATTACCAATCAAATCAGAGTAGGGTAAGGAAAAATAAATCTTAAAAACACCTTCCCTCAAGTCCTCCCTTCTTTCTGGGCTTAACTTCACTTCCAAATTCTCTCCCTGTTTTCCCTCTAGCAGCATAGAGGAGTGGGGGTTGTGGTCAGTTCATCACATTTCCTCTGCTGCTCCTTCCTTGTCAGGGGGAGGACTCCTCATACTCTTCCCCTGCTCCAACTGGGGACACTCCCATAGGAGACAGGCCTCCAAACTCCTCTAATGTAAGTCCTTTCCACAGGTACAGTTCTTCACTACCTGCTCCAGCATGGGTCCCTTCCACGGGCTGCAGTCCTAAAAAGACAGGCTGCTCCAGCGTCCTGGAGCTAGCTGGCTCCACTGGACAACTAGGAAGTCTCTGGCAACTTCTGACAGAAGCCACCCACGTAGCCACTCTGCTATCAAAACCTTCTCAAGCAGCCCAAATACCTGTAGTCTTTACAGGAGGACTTTTCCTTCCTTAGTTTCATTGTCATAGACAATAAATCCCTTATGTCTCTTGCATTCACTGAACATTAATAAAATGCTTATTTACTCAGATATGAGCATTCAAATAAGATTTGAAGCTTCATTCACTCTTTGCCTAGTTGTTCATTATGATTTTTGAGCAAAATAGACAGCGGTGTAGGGTCCAGTTGTGACAGAGATAGTGTGCTTGCTTTTGGGAATAGTGTTGTGAAAGCTGGCTTTTATGTCCCTTTCTTCTCTTGTGCTCCACATTTCTTTCTTCCTATTGTACTGGCACAACAACTTCTGGATCAGAAAACTGATCCAAATGAAACAAAACCACCAGAAGAAATTGGATGGCTTCGGGACCAGGCTTCCAAGGCAGCTACATAACATAAAAGCAACATGGAGGCAGGAATGTAATTTGGGACAGACAGAGGCAAGCCAGGGACTGTCACTGTCACTGTCATTTGACTGTCACTGCCAAATGTATAGGCAGACTTAAAAAAATGGAGCTTCCACTACTGAAAGTTAACACTTTCTTCTATATCTCTTCCTAGACTCAAATATTAAGCAACCTTCATGGCATCTGCAGCCTTTTTGGGACCTTAGCTTAGTCCAGACTGCTGTGAGTGCTTACCATGACCTCTGACTGAGGCATATCACAGCTCAGTGGGGACAAGGGACCTTATTGATCTCTTGTCTTCATCCTTGCTCTGTACACAGTGTCAATGGACACAGAAGATGTGAAACAGAAAACAAACAAATAAATTACAATTTAAATTTCCTCCTTGATTCACAGCAGTTTTGTACATCTCTTTTTGCAATTTTCTGTGCAGAAACACTTTGCATTTCATTTCTCAACATATGGAAAGGAGGAGCAGTTTTATAACAGAAAAACTTCCCTGTCCATTCAGAGTCTCGTAGGCAGGAGTCTCGTAGGTGTATGCGATAAACCAGAGCACATTTTTAGTGCCAGCTATGTTTCTCTTGATGACTCTTTCAAACCACCAGTGCTATGTTGGCATCAGTGTTAGCACCAAAACAATCTAGGAACTCAGCTCATCGGAAGTTTTGGTCCATGACAATTATTTAGTGCAATATCCCCCCAAGAGCCACCAGGACTTATGTCACACACCAGGCACATGGGACCCAATCTGCTCAGTCTTTAACTAGGTCCCACCAGAATTCTCTCTCTGGGACAGTATTAGGACTTGCTAATGCAAGTGTTAATAACTTGCTGTATTAACTAGTATCTAGGTAGTTTTTCCACCTTTTTCTCCCCCTTTACATTCCACCTATAAAACCCCACTATTCATAGCAAGGAGGAACAGTCAAGCGGTTACAAGATAACAGTGGATCAGATTCTTATCATGCACTTTCATCCACTTCCAAAGGCTGACTATTCTTCACAAAGATATTTTAGACATACACAGATCAAAATAATTACCTGAAAAGTTGTATTAATAGATTTAATGAAGAGCTATTAGAGATATTTGAAAAGGTCCTAACAGTCATGATGAGCTGTACGTTGGCAGGGTTTTATGGCAAGAACACAATGAGAGGCAGAATAGGAACTACTGATATCGTCTAGACTGCCCACACTGTTGTACAGTGTGCTAAAATCTGTGGACTTTGCAGGTGATATGACACCTTGGGGGAAAGTTTGTGGTTTTTCACACTAAAAATCCTGCTCATTTGTGCAGTAGAATTATTTATGGATCTTCCTCCAACTACAGAGACAGTACTAGTGGGATTTCTGAGGCCCTATGCGGTGGGATGAGACAGCCCACTGAATGGAATATAAAAGCTTGTCTAAATTGAAAAATGGAAAGTATTTATGAAGAGATGCCAAAGACAGTGCACATTATTTACTGCAGAAATTAGTAAGTGCTTGAGAGAGATAAATGACCATGGATCTAAAATCTAGTAAATTCTTTTCATCTGCCAGTGTCACCATACCTTTACAATATCTAGAAGCTACTTTCCCAGAAAACTACCTTTTTTAACCACATCATTCAATCCCAGCTGAGCCTGACCCAAATAATATTGCAATGGTCTCCTCAAATCTTAAATCCACCCTCTGAAGCTGGTGTAGCTCAGAGCTCCTTCAAGTTCAAATCTTAGCCAAGTCCAGCTCACACTCATATCAAATATAGAGCAGGAAATTCCACCTGCACTGAGATTTCCAAAAATGTTAGCATTTTGCATAACTCACTACTAAAAATTAGGCACCACAGATTGCTATGATGCATTATCGTAGAAAAAGATCCTCAGGTTGTCATCTGTCACACGCTCTGGAGAGCTGAAAAAGTCAGAGCAGTAAACTCAGCTGAGATGAACTCTTATGTATTTCACACTATTTTCCCCTGTCCACTCTCCCCCCCCTTTTTTTTTTCAAAACTCCAGTTTTTCATTTTTTCCATCAATACCTTTCAGCAATCTATTACAGAAATTACAACATGCTATCCCAGGATCCTGCACAATATCCCACCACAGAGAGCAAATAGTCACTAAGACTAAACACTGAACAGACTTTGGGCTGTGGATATGCCCAAGAGACTTGATGAGGGCTTGGATCTTGCTAAAAGGCAAAGTGCTTTTTTTTAAGTGCTCAGTGCTGCTAAACAGGAGATTCTTGGTTTAGCAAGGAACCTTAGGGCATAGTCCCATCCAGATGTTCATAGTACACTACATTTCCAAGGGTCCCACAGGTATCAGAAGCATGGGGAGCAAAAGGGAGGAAGAGAAGGCAAGATGCCTGCTGAGTACACACACAGAAATAAGAAGAAAAGCACTGGCTGAGTTCCAGGAATTAAAATCTGGCCCCACTGAAGTAGGCAGGAGCTTTGCCACCATGAAGACAGAATTTTACCCAATGTGAACAGTATTCTGGGAATACCCTCCCTCCAGACACACTGTGGGAGTTCTTCTGGCTCTGAATAATCACTGGAAACAGAGGGAGGGAAATTAAATCCAAACCAAGACAACAATACCAGAATGATTAATCAACAGACAAAAAACAATGTAACAACAATGAAGTGAAAAGTGTTGCAGAAGTGGGTAGAAAGAAGGTGGCAAGTCCTTTACCTCCTGGACCACTGAACTTAGTGAGGAAGGATGCAAGGACTTGTGGTGCTGGGTGCAGGAGGCCACGTAAAGGCTGCACTGGAGTCTTGGATTCAATAACAAGGGGGAAAAACTTGTATTGCAGATTCAGCCTTGGAGTAGGCTCACATCAGTAGTGAAATATAAAGAGGCCAGAACCTAGCAACTTCAGCAAAGGTTCCTAGGAGCAATCAGTGTCATCACTTACAAATTCCCAGGCAGGCTAGTTCACAGAAAGGACATGCTCAGCAAGCTTTGTGGTTGTGTAACTGAGCATTCTGGATATCAGAAATACAATAAACAGACACAATGCCTATAAAGTTTCATCTACTCTGACAGCTATGACCCAGTTATTTAGCCTACAGCTGCCCTCTGATTTAGTTAGCATTTAGATTCATACTACAACTATAGATAAGGTCCTGGATGTTCCCCTTTCACTGCCTTAAGAGTTCAGGTAGCCTACAATGCCAAGTTCGACCCTTCAGACTGCCTGAACCCTCAAAATTCACATGAGGCAACTAGAGATTCAAATTCCCACAACTGCTGGAACTCAGCCCCCCTAACTCCCAACCAAAGACCTCTTCTTTGCTGCAGCTCTGCTGCAAAAAGGGACTAAGTGACTTTTCTGGAAACTACTGCAAAACGCACCATGCTGGATGTGGTGATGACAGCAGGGAAACTTGCACATCCATCACTGACAAATATTCAAGTACTGCATTGCTCTTTAGATGAGAAATCCAGATGAAGATTCATGTTTACATGTCAATGATGAATGAATGACAGCAGCTAACTAAGCACTAAACCAGATTTCCCTGAGTGACTGTGTGACAACCACAGCATAGGCAGGTATACATTCACTTTTGGAAGGTCTCAAGGTGATTTGAGCTTTCCTCAGGCCTTCCTTCCTCTCAAAGTCACTGGAAAGGCCTGCTTCCCCACCCACACCTCTGACAGTGTGAGGTCTACAACCATCAAAGAGCTCAGGCCATCTGCCAGTTTTCTCTCCCTGCTCTCTTCTCTTAGTCTGTCTCATATAACCAGGAAAAAACTCTTTTCACAGTCCTTCCCTTGGGCCTGGCCAGTCTCTTCAGTAGATGATGACCTCCTGATGTTCCGTAGTTTGCTGTCTGCGTGCCTGGTCTTGGAAGAAGTTCCTCGTCTGTGGGCTCTGCTGCCAGCCCTCAGGATTGTCCAGTCTTTAGGTCTACTGCCCAATATTATCAAAGGTAAGGGGAAAAACTGAGGGTAAGGTGGAAAACAAAGGGCACCAAGGCAAAGTCAAGCATCTTTGTAGCCTTGCAGTGTTCTGCTGGCTCTGAGAAAGCTTTTCACCCAATTACTTAACTTAGCTGGCAACTTGGAAAATTAATTAAAAATGTGTTTGGTCCTTCTGCAAACTCTTGAAACAAATCTGGAGGGAAGAGAGAGCCTGGAGAGTTACTGAGGCTCATGTGCTCCCTGGCAGCCTCAACACCATTGTTATGCCTGCTTAGAAACCAGAAGAGATGCTTCTCAGCCTGACAAGATCCTGGGATGAAAAGCACAGACTGTTGCTCATGCTGGGCTTAGGACCAGGCTGCTGGCTTTTCCCAGCATGTGTCATGCAGCTGTGTGTGTAAGGGGCACTACACAGCCCTTCTTCCCAGCCTTAACAGTGTGGATCTTGCAGAGAACTGTGGGGCAAGGACCATTATTCATGAGAGGATCTACTTGCTTCTGCAGTGCTAAAAGGCAGAGCAGAGACCAGCATTTAGCCCAATCTTTATTACACTGTGGTGCCATCTTTCCTTTGTTTTTAAAATCAGCCTTAAATGCATTTAAAAACAATTATTGGAAGGAACAAAATCCCATCTTGTTTTGAACAGCTCTTGCCAGCACACAAGGAGACTTGAGAAAACTGAATGCCCCCAGCTGGCAGCTGGCCATGGAAGATGGCTGGAATTATAACCTTGATGCTTTTTTTTCTGAATCCAGAACTTAGACCATAAAAGGACCAAACCTGAAACCTGAAATCCACAAAACGGAATGTAAAAATCTGGGTCACCAGTATCTAAGGTCACAAGTCCAGTGTTTCTAGAAGTTATTTCACTTTCATGACACTGGCATGACAACATGAGAGAAAATGGGATTATCAAGTCTCTCCACAGAGTAAGAAGAGTAATGTAAAATCATTTCAGCCTAGTGCCATCATGTCTCTCCTACCTTTTACAGATAATATTATTACTTACCTTCTTTTTCATGCCCAGGCCCATAGCAGTAACTAGAAACCACTGAAAATGTGTATTTTTTCCAGAACCTACACAAACTCCATACACAAAACCGTATTTTTTCACATTTTTCTACCTCCCTTCAAGTATATCTGATGATTTTCTATAATAGTCTTGTCAATACACCAACTGCTATCAAACAGATAGATATTTTCTAGTGACCTGCTATTTTGCCTAAAAATGAGGATTTTAGACTAGCACAGTCTTCATTCAAAACAGCTGACAACATTTCTTTCAAACTGTCAGAAACAGATTTTCAACAGAGAACATAATTTTCAGGAACAGAGAGACATGCAGACATTTTGAGAATTACTTGTTCAAATGGTACTGCTTACACACTTTACACAAGTGAAAACTAAAGACACTGAAAACATGTAAAATTCTCCTTTTGTTTTTGTACAAATCATCAGTGTTGTTTAACTGCACTCAGGCTTTCAAGTACAGGAACTCAGACCATCAGTCCAGAACAGCAGAACACATGATAATTAAATTTACTGACCCTGTAGATTTGGGCTTAAAATAAGGTCATTGCTCCAATGAAAAGCTCTCAAAGGCTGCTCACTAGAGATGGGTTTGTGGTTGGGGTTTCTAGACATTCATTTCAGTGCAAATCCTGCCAGAAATTGGAACTTACTGCTTGTTGCGAAGTTACCCTCGCCAGCCTGGGGAAAGGAGTCTACGTCTTGGATGACTTGTAGCACTCCCACGGTCCGGGCTGGGGGATCCAGGGCCACGGAGCTTTCGTTCACAGTTATGTCACTGGCTCCTGTAATCTGGTTGGTTGGTGGTCCTCCTATGGATACTTCCAAGTCTGGAGGTATATCATCCATGCAATCTGCATTTGGCTAATGAGAAGAAAAAGGAGAAAATTGAGCTCCTACCTGATAAAAAGATTCAATTTACTTCTTACTTCTTTGTCAGATTTTTTTGATTTATTTCAGTATTGAAAATGACTACATACAATGAATAAACACACAGAGTTTGTCTTCATGTACTTAAAACTTAATACAATCTGTTGGAAGAGAGACTCAAAGTATGCCATGGAAATATTGAGTATTAAACTGTGTCACCTACAATTGCTAAACATTCTTATTTATACTTTTAAAAGGGTGTGGGAATGTGCACATTTAAAAAGTAACTCACTTATTGGTATGATCTGCTCAATATAGGCAGATTGCTGAATCAGATCACAAATGTTAACAGAGACAGGAGCTGAAGGGGAACAATTCTATTTAACAATTATTATTTTTTTTTTAATATACATCTTACAGAGCCAGTATCTGAGCTTACAGGAATAAGAATTCAATAAGAACTGCCTGTGGGTGCATCTATGTGTATGGTGCAAAAACTAGAAGTTAAAACGGTTTATAAGACAAGTTTCTAAACATCAAAATATCATCTTCGCCAATACTGTATTTCCTACAAAACACAATTATGGGAAAAGAAACAAGCAGACAATGACGGGAAACTGAAGAGCATTTTTTAATTCACAGTCTTTCTTGCTTTGTGAAGCAAGACCAGTGACAGACAGATAGAGCAAGCCTGAGCTGCAATATGCGGACACCTTGTTAAGTTAGGAGATGTTGTTTTAAGTTGTTCCCATTTATCTTTATTCTCCAGGAGCCAGACAGCTAGTCTGGATCAGTCACTTAGGTTTCCTCTAACTTCAGGGGTTTGAGACATTTTTGCTGTGTGATTCATCCCCTAACCCAAGGTTTGAATTGCTCCTTCTGCCTTCTCCCTGCTCAGTACTAAGCAGAGACAGGGCTTAAGCTGCTAGACTGGAAATCCAACATTCAAATGGCCAGTGTCAGAGAAGGTGTACTCTGTTTGGTGGATCTGATTTTTTTCCTATGCTTAGTTGTCTCACATGCCAAAGCACTTTGGAAAATCTCACTATCTGCTTATCTCAAACAGCAGGCATCAAGAAACTAAGCAAAATATAATACAGCAAAGGCTTAAAGTGAGATTTAACTTTAAGCACAAGAGAAATCCCCTTGAATTCAAGTACAGAAGGTTACCATATGTTTACTTTTTTTTTTTTTCAGAATCAGGAACTTAGTGTGTTTTCTATTTTTCCACACATTCTCTGTCTGATTGTTGTCACCTCTTAAGAATTTTTTTCACAAGTGTTCCTAATGAAAAAGACCGGCAATTTAAGCAGTCTTGTATCCACAAACTGAAGTTTGGAATGAAAACTGGAATTGTTGTTGTCTGGCTCCAGTTTAATCCACAAGCAGCAAGAATGCCTCAGATTTGGGATAAAAAAGGCACATTCAACTATACCAGGTGGTAATGAAACTCACTGAATCTGTACTTTTCCAAGTGAAGTACCAATCACTTATCTGTAGGACAGGGACCCAAAATTATCCCTCAGATGTATCACTCTTTGCCTCTCTCTTAGCTATTATAAAACAATGTTTTCAGAATTTAATTTTCAATTTAATTTACCTTTGATGGCAGTGTATATTAAAAACAAAAGGCCTATTTTCCTTTCTTGAAAATTATTTCAATTTTTTTCCTTATTGAAAATTATTTAAATTTTTCAGAGGACCTGCTGTCTGTCCTTTGCTCTGATTACAGTTATTCCTAGAATGGGGTTTTATCACAAACTTTTAAACCTTTTAAAGAGGGGGATTATAATTAAAAGTCAACCCAAACATTAAAGATGCAAAAATAATATTGTTTGATATAATCAATCTCTTTACTCCTGAATAATTTTAATTGAAAAAAATGCCCCAAACTAAGCAGCATGCTATAAAACTATTTATATTAAATACTGATCAGAAAAAAAATCCCCAAACCATTATGCCTTTGGCTGCCAGACTGACCCACATAGAGTTGCTAAGTTTAATTATATTGGTTTCACTTCTGCCCTGCATATAAGTGCTTTGAGAGCACAATTCCACTAAAGTCAAGGGAAAGCTTTGTATTGACTTCAGAGGGTTTGGCTAAGGCTCTTAGTGAATAGCTTCAAGTCATACATTCTGCTGCCAAAAATGCAGCTGACTGCATATCCAGCAGATATCTGCAGAGGAAGAGGGAGAAGCAGAGGGAAACTATTTTACGTGATATGATTGTCCCAATAGCTCTTTGAAAGTGAAAGACACTTTCACTGGTAATCCTTTTCAAATATTACAGATGTAGTCTGAGCTGGATTTGCCAGCAAAGAGTGGAAAAGGTCAGGCCAACCATTTGCTGGTAGATAGTTAGTTAACAATCTTCTGGAGCTGCAGAATGCCATGGAGAAAAGTGGAGGTGTTGGGATGCTCAGCAACTGTGAAAATGAGTGCAGGAGTTTTGGTGCCTCATGGCTGCCTGGGGAATCTGAGCTTAGGGTAGATAATATTTGAACTCTCTATTACAAAGTAAATGCAGAGTTTAGATGTGAATTTAATTGAAACATTTAGATATTTGGAGTTTAACCAATCCTTTCCTGGAAAATCCAATGTCTTCCTGCTAAATGAAGCACAATATATCCACAGACACGCAAGGCAGTTCTTTAACAACAACCATAGGACAAACACGCAGCTGGCAGGAAAAAAACCCCATAGCCTGTCTACGGTAAGTTTTCCTCATTCCTCCCACTGTAAAAGCCAGCAAAAGGGCTTTGGCAAAGTTGCACCCAAGTCTCCCATCAGGGGCTGATGCCCGCCTAAGGCTTTTTTCTCCTTTTGTGTGTGGAAATTTCAGCTAAGAGGGCTCAGCAAGACTCAAGAATGTGGCTAGGGAATGATATCTTGCTTTATCCACTCTACAGAAATGTTTGCTGCCTCTCACTGAGAAGCCCTAGAACTTCACAGGTTCTTCAAGGGCAACATCTTTTCCCACAGCAGCCTATGGACATCTGGCTAAGTTATCAGCCTCTAAAAACACCAGTTCATGTGTGCTGGTGGCTTTTTTGGCTCATGGGAGCACCAGAAACCACACCTTAGGAATGATGTCCGCCCCGGGCTGTCCTCAGCTGGTGCTGGGCAGTGAGAAGGGTGAGGACAACATGATTTCTGTGCAGGTGGAAAACAGGTCCTGGGAGCTGAGCAGGAGCTCAAAAGGACAGAGGTTGGGCAGGAGGGGCTACGCAGAGGAGAAGCAGGAGAGAGCATAAGGTAGGAAAGGAATGAACAGGAGTTGAGGTGTAAGAGAAGGTAGAAAAAAGAGAGGAAGAGGAGCAACTGATAGCAGTATAGGAATTTTTAATCCTCAACCTACCATATGCTCTTATACCTCCACTCCCTTTACTGTAAACCAGAGGAAACCTGACACAAAGGCTACCATCTACTCCAGTTTCCCATGGACAGCAGCTCCTACTGTAAGTCACTTTGAGGAATAAGACTCTCCGTTCATGAACATATCCAATGATCCATGTACGCCAATATGCTTCCTCCAAGAGATGAAGAGGGCTGTTTTCAGCTTGTTGTCTTAGAACAACCTACAGGAAATTTTTACAGAAATTCATGCAATAAAATCTCCTAAAAAAAAATGTTGCTAGTGGAACATTAACATCCAAGAGCTTTATTTTTAGTGGTAAGACAGAACAACACTAAAGCTGATTTGGAAATCTTAATTTGAATCAGTTATTCATGTAGGTTACAGCAGCATCTTTAATTACATGCTCAGTACAATTATTTCCAAAGAAGCTCCATGCAGAAAGCTCTCAGTGAGGAGAGCAGGATAGATCCTTGTTCTGCTGTACTGTACAGCAGAGGAAGAGGAGCTATGAGAAGGGAAACAGCGGTTGAGGAAATGTAATGGTGTTTCAATTATTCCTGGCAATTAGGTACTTCTACACCTGCCACTACAGAGCTGTTCATAGGCAGTGAAATCCAGCCATGTAAACCAGAACTTCTACACATGGCCTCTGGGGATGTTTTTTGTTCCACTAGCTGTGCCCAGCCTCAAACAGCCTATGGACATGCTTAGCCTTCAGCAGCAGCTAGCGAAGCCAGTGAGAGCCATGTTCTGGATGTAAATTCTAACAGCATTAAACTTCCTGGGAAGCCTTTAACATCTCACTGCAGGCCTCCAAAAACATGGCTCTGGTTTGCCTATATCCCCTGATTATGAAGCTGGACAAAAAGCACATTAATGAAGTGCTTGGACAAAAATGTGAACAGGCCAGTGCAAGAGCAGAAACGGTATGGTGCTGTCAGATGCACAGGGAAGCCATGGAACAATAAATACACTGGGTAGGGAGAAGAGGTGTCAGAACCCTGTGTAACTGCTCATGGCAGGCCTGTGAGCTCAGACAGAACCTGGGGAAATACTTCTGTATTTAAGCCTCGGTGCAGAGATGCGGAATTGCAGAGCTAGCCTTCATTTGGGCTTTTCATCTTAAGCCCCGATTTAACAATTGCATCACCTCTAAATATATTAAAGACAATATACACGTTTAGCAGAAAAAGTAGCCAAACTGTTTTGATGCATTACCCTAACTACAATGCCCTCATTCTTTTTCCCCTTTGCATGTTTTCAGTTGGGATTATATTAGGTTTATTAACATATCTGCCTGCTTCCTAGTCTTTATGAAACTGAGAACGGCTACACCAGCTCCTAAATATGTTCACGTGAGTTATTTTACTTTATATAGCTCTTTCAAATGTGAACTGGTGCACCACTGACTGTGCATCGGGGGGCTATTTACAGCACCTGGTAATGCATCAACTGTAGCTCTTTCAGGATTGAACTTCACAAGCCTTGCACAGAGGGGGACAGTGATTCACTCTTTCCTAGTGAAGCCCCCAAGCCCTGTGATAGCTCCAGTTGGGAAAGTGCATGACAGACAGGACATACACTGTCTGAATGCAAACATGCGAATTAGAAAGATCAATTACTTTGGCAGTTTCTAACCACATTTGAATGTTCCAAATAACAAAGAGCTTAACAATTTCTTGTATGTCATGTGCTCCACCACATGCTTAGTAACTGGGAGAAATGGCCCTTACCTGGAATTAGGAGTAAAGACCTTTCTTCAGATAGACTTTAAGAGAAATCTGACAGAAAAAGGACTTGCTTCCCCAGAATGAGCAATTAGTTGTCCTTGGTGAGTATAGCAAAGAAAATTTTATTTTGCAGACTTTCTGTTTTCAGATTTGAACTGAGGGCACAATTAAAAAAAAATAAATCCAGTCCTGAAAGCTATGTGAAAGATTCTATAAATCCACCAAAACACCAGTGAACAATCTTCTGCTTCACCAAGCAGGCAGCCACAGAAACACAAATCCCAACACCCAACCAACGCCCATACACATACTCTTCCTTGCTAATACTAGTGGGGTGCACGTAGAGTCAGACATTTCCAATTGTACTTCCCTTAATAAATCAATTAATTATTCAATAATATGGCAAAAAGAATAAGATGGGAACAGACAGGCAAAGGCTAGGGATATACTCAGGTGGCTGGTGTTTCCCTTCTGCCCTGATGGGCTGCTCTGCAAAGTGCTTACCGGAATCCCTAGAGCTTTTAGAATATTCATTTTACACATCGGGCAGGTACGATGGTCTAGCAGCCAGGGGTCTACACAGGACTTGTGGAAAAGATGCCTGCAATGAAAACCAGGATATCTTAATTCAAATGCACCACAGCACAATTTACCACTTAGTACCAGATGATTCTGAATTCTTTTAAGTGAGAGTATTTCAATTGGTGCAGTTTGTGACCTCTTCAAGGACTGCAGAACAAGGTCCTAAGCACACAAGGCTAAAATGATTCCTGCAGCAATTCAAGCACACGTGCACACTTTAATGTGTTTGGAATAGAAGACATACATATTTAGAGACTTAGGGAAAATATACAAAATGCATTAGCAAACCCGATATTCTTCAAATGTTAAAGGCTGACAGTAAACAAAAGCTACTTGCTGGAAGAGGTAAAAATCATGTTAGTTTTTGTTAATAGTTCTACAGACAAGCCTGATTACAAGTAATTTAAATGTGAAGCCATTGAGGGTCTAGTATTTTTCAGGATAGAAGCACAGAGAAATAAATTGAATTAGAAAAAAAAAAAAAGATACTTTTCATTTAAATAGAAAAACCAGTACAATGCTTTTATAAATATTCTCTCTGACTTCCCCGCTCTTTAGAAGCTGCCCATCAGAGAGAGCTCCTACACAATTCCCTGAAGGAATTGTTGCTAATCCTATTCTGAGTCTGAAGCAACCGCCAAGCAACTATTGCTTGGAGCCCTGTAGCTGCTGGGCACCACTTTTCCTAGACATTAATCAGGTGGAGCAACTGAAAGTTTCTTGTTTAGCTTTGCCTTTAACAAACTGATAATGACTGTAGAGATCTTTAGTGTGTGTACCTGACTGGCAGACTGTATTCTGTCTTGAGAGCATATTCTGTTACTAGGAATACTAGAAAACATTTCTTCGCCCAAAGGGTAGTCAGGCATTTGGAACAGGCGGCCCAAGGAAGTGGTATCTGAAGGTATTTTATGACGTGAGGATGTGGCATTTGAGGACATGCTTTAGTGGTCGGCTTGGCAATGCTGGGTCTATTGTTATCTATTGAATTATCTAAATATCTGTATGATCCTAAGGCTCAGCCTGCAACACGGCACATACCAGTCTCTACAAGGAAATGAAATCTCTGAGAAAGCCAGAGTCACCTAATGTACCAAAGTAACTCTAACTATTTAACTGCTACTTATTCAGCTGAATGGGTCAGCAGATGTGTCACTACACAGCAAATTGCAGCAGTCCTGTGCTTTGTGTCACTTTATACAACTATGGGAAAGGGCAAACATATTCTTGGAAGTTTGACCTAGTCTAATTATATCAGTTGGCTGGCGTACCAAAACTCATTTGATCCTGTATGTCAACATGATTAATCAATGAAGCGTTGTGATAATTTGAAGTTTAAGCCACTACTTTACTAAGGCTACTGAAGTTCACAGCTGCACTTCCAAACTCGACCTGACCTAATGGATAACAACAAATGAACCAGATTTTGGTCTCTGTCCTGCAAAACATTTCCTTCCTTCTATCTTAGGAAGGGCATGTTCAGCACATCATCAGACAAGCATTCTGAATAGGTGAAAGCACAAAGATACCATTCTTAGGCATGTGTAATTTTACATTTAGAAGTCTAACCAACAGATTTTCTTGAGTTTGTTAATTCAATGTTAATTCATTATGCCTTATCTTTCAGGTACATGAAATAATGATGAAATCCTTGTTAGTGATTGGTTTTCTTTAGTCATATAATCAAATTCATAAATATGCTTATTGGCAAACATCTGAAGCACATTTCTGCTAAAACAATCACTCCATTTACAAAACCTGAGATATTTATTAATCTCTCAGAAAACAAAACAGATTTGCAAAATCTGTTTTGAATAAAAAATACATAGTTTCCACCAAGACATTTTACCACAGACCAGAAAATCCCCTTTCATTTTCAACTTCCAGCTTTGAAAGTCTTAGTCAAACTGGGGTTTATATTAGAGAATTTCATGATGTTTGTTCATCATCAAAAGCTTGGAACACTTTCATGCCTTAAAGACTTAAAAATCTGAAGTTCAGTGTTCCTAAAATTGGCTTCAAAAACAATATTCTAAAATAAATCCTGACAATGCCAAGTAATTTAAAAACATGACAGATCTTGTCACTTTGCACATCTCAATACTAATTTAGCACAGTGTATTATGACTCCATTAATTTCAGATTTAATATGTACTACAGAGGGAACTTGATTATTTGACAGAAATCCACAGAATAATGGAATGCTACTGAAAATCAGATAAAGATTTGCCTTTTAAAATTTTTCTACTGCATTATATAATTATCTCTTACAATATCTATTTTGAACATGTAAACATTTGTGCAGAAAAGCAAGGTGGCAGGCTTTGCAGATTTGGATTTGAAAGTTTATTAGGTATAGCACTATGTACATGCTTTTGGCATTCAACAAATTATCAATTGTTTTATGTTCCAAATTCAAGCAAAAGAAAGGTCAGCATAAAGTAAGACGAGAGAAACTGCAGTATTTCACTGTCCCATGGTAAGACAAAGGTGTAAAAAGATCAACTGCAACAAAAATCCCTCCTTTTGCAGTTCTGACTGATGCAAGTTTTAAATGGAAGGAGAGGATAGAGACATCATGGGTGATTTCAGAAGTAATGACCCATACAGGAAGACAGTAGGAGATGTTTCAAGCTCATGCTCGGGACATGGCTTTGACAATTAAAGACAAAGCTAGAAAAAAAGACAGGTTTTTTTCCCTTTTGTGTGCAACCACATTCACTGCAGAATGATGTTGATTTGGATGGGTTGAAAAGTTTCTCAGAAGAACTGCAATTGATTAGTTGACAGAGAGGAAGGCAAGATGTTGTCACAACCTCATACAAAAGGATTTTTATGAGGAAAAGGAAACAACTGTTCCCCACCTCTCCCAGAGATAAGAAGCACAATGATGTTGTTTAAACTGCAGCAAGTGAGATCCAGGTTACACAATAAGAAAGGCTTCACCACAGTCAAGGTAACGAAGCACTGCAATAAATTATCAGGGGGTTTGCAGTCTTCATCCTGGGAGACTGCAGAGTGTGTTGGAAAAACCTGCCAAGAACGACACATGCAAGCCAGTGCTCCTGTGTTGTTCCAGAGGTGCTGGCCTCCTGGGATCCCTCCTGCACTCTCCTGTGGCTGCACATGGCTGTGCAAAGCTCACAGAGTACAAAGCAAAAGAACCTCAAAGTTCCAGAGCATTCTATTTACTATTATCTAAATAGCACTTCATATTTTTTAACTAGACATTGCTTTAATTTGAAATGTATTTATGGTTTTTTTAAAGATGAAATTTTAATCATACAAGGAAAAAAAATAATGTCACACTCAGCCCAAAATAATAATAACAATAACAATAACAATAATAATAATAATAACAATAATAATAATAATAATAATAATAATAATAATAATTATTATTATTATTTCAGTACAACAATTGTAAGGTGTTTAGCTTGACAACAATTTTGAGATTCTTTTTTTCCAGATCAAGGGAAATTATTCTCCTACCACCTTCCACTCCTAGTCTCACCTATTCACAAAGAGAGGTACATCCCTGATAACATTAAGTAAGAGCATCAGTTGCCTGGATTAGACCTAGGGCTGAAGTAAATGATTTAGAATTTTTGTGAGAGACTGAGTAGCACTGTAGTATCCAACAAGAAGGTTTGAGATTTTGAGGGGTGCATGTGCAGTATTATTTACTTCTGAGGAGGACGAAAGAAGATGATGAAGGTGAGAGGAAGGAATCAAAGGGAAGAATGTGTGTGACAAAATAATTTTCACAGGAAGCAAATAAAATCAAGAGTAAAAACTCTCTGAAATCACAGTTGTCCATGGAGTGAAGATTCAGGAAAAAGAACAAGCTGGAACAAGGTCAGAGAATGTGTTTATTGGCGAAAGAAATGAAACAGCAAAAAAACAAAACAAAACAAAAAAAACCCCTATGAGGTTCTCAGCAGAGATAAGGCTGAAAGAAATGTCTTGCTTCTCTGTAGAAGTTTAGTAAAATTAGTAGAAGTTTAGTAGAAGGCACACACAAGGAGCAGCAGGACCAGTACCTTCTCTAAAGCTAGAGCAGAAAAGGCAATGGTGTTTTGAAACTGGAGATAGAAGACAAGCAGAAGGAAGTAGGACTGTGACAAAAGATGTCACTCTGGGAACAATTAACTTGGTTACATTTGATCTTGTGTTAGTGCCCTTAAAGACAACTTCAAAGATGTTTGCTACCATTAAACTTAAAACCAGCTGCACTGGTTTAAGTGTTTAAAAAAACACTTTTTACTTCTACCAAGTGTCATTCCTTATTTATTTAATACACTCTGTAGAGTGAAGTTTATTACTATAGCCAGTTGTGGGAGCTGCCTGGTGAAAACAGAGAGGAAGAAACACAAGTTCACTTGGAGTTCTCCTCCGAGCTTTCCAGAGTAGGGTAGATAAAATCAGCTATCCCAGTGCCAGCAGAAAAGAGAGGACATTTGGGAAAACAGCCCAAGTCCTAGTAAACATGTATCTTTTTGACTTTGGAGCTCATCCACTGCAATACTGGAGGTTTAATGAGGTTCCCATGTTAAAAAATGCACATGGCTTAACTGAGGATGCTGGAGCAGGACAACTACTGAGTCTGTAGGTCTTTATCAAGATATAACACACTCCTACTCACTTCAAAGAAACAGAAATTAATCCACTTTCCTTTTTGTTTTGGATGAGGAGATGAGATTGAAAACAGCAGAAAGAATCATGACTACCATTTAATGTTTCAGAAATTCAAACCAGGGCAAGTATGTAAAACACTGCCCTTGCAGTTTGTGTAGCACAAAAGCCAGGGTTGGTGAAATAGCTGCTTGAGAAAGATCTTTTAGTTTTTATAATTCCACACTGCTAAGGCTCAAACTGTGGGTATTTTACAAGACAGTTCTGCTACTGCTACCTTTTTAGCATGAGTCATTTTCTGGGTGACCTTTTAAGTCAGCCAAGAACTAAACACCACCTGTTAACTCTGTGTTTCCTATTCACTCTGCTTCATGCAATGCTGTGGATGACAAAGGCTCATTGAATTATGAGGTGGGACACAAGTGAAAGCTAAAGCTTAGACATATATTTAAGCTGTTGTAGATCTCTACCTCAAAACACTGCCTATCTCTATAATGCAAAATTTCCAAGCTTTATTCTGCTTCTGCGCAAACAGGATTGATGCCAAACCAAGGTCCACATTTTCTGCTAATTTCTAATTTTCCCGTATTTCTACTTCATGAAGTGATGTGTTTGTATCTGCTTATGAAAAAAAAGAGTACACATGCAATTTGTCATTGTGGGGGATTTACAGTAGGTCAAACTTATGATTAATCTGTTGCTTTGTGTTAGCCATTTAGTGATGGCAGTAAACAGATTTAATGAATCACAAGAACTAAGGGAAATGGACAGCTTGCAACATTCAAATATCTACTAGGGTATAACACAGCAGGAAAATAAACAAGTATTTTGATTTCTCAAGCCAGTGAACATGACTCAGGAGAAGAAAGAAGTTCTAGCAAAAAAAATAAAATCTCTGCTCTATATGTGCAGCACTTCATATCTGTATTTCTATGGAAATCAAACCCTTGCTGTTGCTCTCCTAGGGGCAATTTCCTAAGAAATTTATTTCCTTAGAGAAATCCTCCATTAGGTAAAACTTCACAAATGACAAAACAATAGCACAAAGATGAATACAGCTGTTAGGGGTGGCTAGAGCCTGCACTCCTATGTCACATCACTGTGGGTGGATGTGCTGCGCAGGGCATCTTCACATGAGGCATGTTTTACTCGCTACATCTCTTTCTGTGGCTGGGAATTTTTTCTGACAAAAGTAATCTTTTTCTCAGGCCCAGGACAACAAAAGAAATAGCTCAATGGGAAGCAGGAGCCTGCTCTATCCCTGGCTGCTGTGGCCAGGACTCACCTTCAAGTCAGAGGCAAATTCTCCTAAGGCATTTATTCTAATGAAAAAAACAGTGAGGAAAACAGATGAATCAAAACTTTAGTATAAAAATCCTACTGAAGTCTTTGTTATAGGCTCAGGTTGGACAAAATTTCTGACTGCCATACTAAACCCTCAGGGTCTCACCACCATCACTAGTTTCACTTCACATTGAATAAAGAGGCATTTCAGATATCTTTACCAACAGATTTGGAATAGGCCAAAATAATGAACTCACCCTTCCCTCCCCAAGTTCTCAGGTAATCTCATCAGTGTGAAACTGAGAGCAGAGACTGTCTTGAAGTAGAGATTATTACAGCTAAATGCACATTCAATTTACCTGCAAGGCAATATCCTGACAACATCATTGGGCTTGTAGCCTTCGATACAAACAGCACAGTTATCAAAGTCTGGCTCAGTCTCCTACAGGAAAGAGAATATTCATCATATTCATTTTTTATTTTGTTAGCTAATCTCTTCATATAAGAGCCTATGTGACAAAGTAAAACAGTCACTGAAGCAAATTCAAATCCAGTAATGCATTTCAAAACCAGTAAGTCAGATTTTCTGACATGTTTCCAGCTGGACACTTGCACTGGGAAGCATGCAGATTTAGTTAGTATGTTTTAACTTTCAGAATTTTCTGCATCTTGAACTGAATCACCCTCTTGCCGCACTCCGTTTCATCCGTAACTTGCTTACCAGCACTCCTCCCCCACCTGATGGGGACAGTAGCTAAATAAGCAATTGGCATTTCTGTTCTGCCTCATTGTTGCAGAGGTCTGAAGGAATCCTCAGCACAGAGTTTAATTTAGTAACAAGCATTTTGAAAAATTACCTTGTCACCTTTCCTGATCGTTCTGACTTGCAGCTTGCTGATTGCTTTCTTCGCAGCATCTCCAAGCCGGCGCTGCAATACAAAATTTGCTCTTAAGCAAAGAGCATCTCTTCATGCAGAAATCAAAACTTTTTCTCCCTAGGCTTCTTAATAATTTTAAGTACATGGAACAGGATAGTGTATAAATATAAACATAATAATTCATAAAAACGGCACAGTATGTGTGCTACACTGCAGCAGTGTGTATCAATGTAGGTAACAAGTCGATTATTTGGTTATCCTACTTCTTCCCTCTCTTTTTTTAATGACACTTGTTAAAAAATACTGGGCAGTTAGCAGAGTGAACACTGAACTTTATTCTTACATTGCTCCATAGCTAGTTCAGGATCTTCAGCAGGATACAACTTCTGAAAGTGAGCTGTTAATTTTTTAACAACAAAAACTCTGAATAATCTCTCCTGTCTTTTTTCCTGCAATAGAGTTGCCTACTTTATAAAAATGAGATGGAAGCATCTGCAGTTTCTTAGAGGTAAAGCACTATATAGCCCTCTGGTAACATCCTGTCCATACATAACCATTTGCTCATTCTTTGCCTTTCTACCATTCCCTCCAGTGGACCATAAAGTGATTACCATGTGATGTTTCTGACTGTTCTCCCATATTTTCAAAACACTGTTACTGTGCTGGCAGGGTCACAGCCACCAGGATTAAAGTATGCAATAACAGCCTGACACAAAACACCCTGTCCTCTGCAGATGGCCATGTCTGCATGATGGACATGTCTGCTCCTTGCAAGAGGCTGGGAACATTGCAGGGCAGCTCACACAGTCACTGGTCAGCACCCTGTGCTACGGAGCTTGTTCCTGTATCAGTGCTTCAAGGACTTGGCTGCCCACTTGTGCTAATGCACTAACAAGGCAGTCTGGAGACAGACTCACAGGCTGGAAAAGTCTTTGGGAGGTCATGTATTCCCACCCCCTGCTCAAGGCTGGGTCAACTTCAAAGTCAGAGCTGCATTAGTCAAGTTTTGACTATCTCCAAGAAAGGAGATTTCACAATCTCTGTGGATAATTTGTTCCAGTGCTTAACCAATCTCAGCCTTCTTTCTTCTCTAAACATACTAATGGAATTTCTCTTTCTGGTAATTTGTGACCATTATCCTGTGCACTTCCAGGAAGAGGCTGATTCTGATTCCTCTCTGACCACCCTTTTTGCAGCTGGAAGCAGAGCCCTTCCTCCTCCTCGGCTCCCCACCCAGCTTAGTATGCTCCCTTCACCCCTCCCCAGATGCCATGTGCTTCTGCCCATACTGGTGACTCTACTTTGGGCACTCCCCATTTTTTCCATGCCTCTCTCACATGGTTTCATGCAGCAATGCCCACTCCAATGTCTTCTTTATAACTGTTCATGATACAACATCTTCCAATTTGCCACCAATAAATGACCTGAACTCTTCCCTTCACCTCCTCTCCCCAACCACATTTCCAGTCATGTGTTGCTAGAGAGGAGAGAGACTTAGGGCCTTTGGTGATTCAGAAGACATTCAACTTTCTGAGCTGGGAAACTCCTGTGCCAGAGTTCAGAGGGGCCTGTCAGCAGGAAGGGTTTCCAGTTGGAGGGGATGAGAGCATGAGGCCAAAAACAGAAGGAAGTTTGAGGGAATTTATAAGTTGAGACCTAATCACCACACAGATATGATATCACCCAGTAAATTGCCACTTTGGTCTTCAGATTCAAATAAAATCAATGGATTAAATTTAGAGAGTAAGCTTATTGGATTGGAAAGGCTGACAAAACACATGCAATATTGAAAGCAGAGTGCAATTTCAGATCTGGCTAAAGAGGTGAAAACAATCTTGGCTATCAGGAGATTTACATATGAGCTTTCCAGCAACTTAATTACTGTATGTGAAGAAGTATCTTGTAGTTAGACAATGTCTCTTTCTGTGGTCCATTTTTCTCAGAGTTTCCCTTAAATAAAAGAATCAATGAGCGTTGGAAACATTTCTTATCAGCTATTTGGTTCTTAAATGTAAATCAAAGACAGACTGATAATATACAGCCAGACAAGAGCCATTATGTCATGCTTCAGAAAGTGCTTGTGGTCCCTTTTTATCATTATTATTACTTTAATGAATGAAATGTCTCAGTTCTTTTTCGCACATTCTTGAAGGGGAAAGGACAAGATTAAAAACTCATGTGCATCTTTGATTTGCTTGCTTTCATGTTTGCTTTCTCTTATCTATTGTAAATAGATAAATTCATAACTTACACGTAAATGAGAGTAATTTAGTTTTTGAAAGAACAGGAATTTCTTGGACTAAAGTCATAGGATTTCAAAGGATTCTCCCATATGAATGCAAGGCATGCTATCAATAACCAATGATTTTTCCTAAAAGATAAGAGGCATTACAGCAGTTTAAGGGTTTAAAGTGAGGCTTAGAGATTTACATTCATAAATCTCATAATCTCATTAGCAAGGCTGCAACATTCAGTACTGGACTGGAAGGAGTTAAGCATGTCAGATGCAGTGGTCTTGAAGAGATGGCAACAAGGACGGTCGCATGGAAAGCACCACTTATGTGTTCCTGAGAAAGCAAATGACTGTAAATGCTGTCGAGGAGAAGTTACAGTAAGTGCTTCTCCCTTAATGGCTTTGCTAAACTATCAGCTTTGCAAGGTGATCACCTTGCGCCTTGTGCAGAATGAGACGCATCACCAGCATGAGGTATCGGACACATACAAAGACATCCACAGACAAAGGTTGCAGACTCCATCATGGGAAGCATCTTCCCAAACTGCTTCAAAGATTGACATCCCTATTCAGTGGCCCAAAACTCTCATTCCAAGCCACAGCCACCAGTCTTCCTTCTCAGATAAATGCTCTACATGCTGACAGTTACATACTAAAGACTAACCTAGGACATGAAAGATCCTCCTCAAGTCCAGTGCAATCACTACCTGCTTTGGCTTCCACTATCCTGCAAAACTTAAGGAGTCCAACCAGTTTCAAAATGGCTGTGTAGAAAACTTCCTCTGAACAAGAAGCCAATGGAAAGAAGGGACATGGAAAAAATGTGGTAAATAAGTCTGACACTGAAATATAATCCCCTCTTCATTTTCCCATCTCACAAACAATAAAAAGAGAACTCTACTATTACTGGTGAAATACGAAATCTGACAGACTGACAGGGTCAATTTGTTGTCGTTGTAGGTGTTTTTAAGTCTGTGCCCTGGCTGTTACAGGGCTGTAACATCAGGTCATATTTTGCTGAATTATCTCTGGAACTTAACTTGTAATGTAATTCTAAACTGGTTCTAATTAGCTCTGCAATGTGATGTTTCTTGATTTAAACAATTTCCACAGTCTTTTACAAAGTCTTTCAACTCTCTCATCTTCAGGAGCCCTCCAGGAACAAGCTGCCAAGGAAACAGATTTTCTTACACAAATTCATTCTCTTCATGTCAAAAGGATTCATCATCAAGGCAACCACTAACTTCCTGGACATCTTGTTAGGTGGTAAAAAAGGTTCAATCATGTGAATATTACTACCTATCTTCTACTTCCATATGTAATGTACAGTTCTCTGTGCTAGAGGTACTCTTAAAAATTACATGTATTAAAATAAAAATTGATATCTCACCATGTTTGTAGCTGACACCCTGGCTGTAGGTGCACAAACCCATAGTGGAAGACAATTCTGTGCTCTACTGCATTGATTCTCAGCCAAAATGGGAATGAATAGGCCCTGGCATACAGCAAGAATCTTTGAAATCCTGATTCTCCACTCATCAAAATCAGACACCTAATTGGAGTAAGCTGTGTATTCCTTCTGGCACATGAACTTAGATTTTGCAAACATGATGAGTAAGAATGGTGGCTGAAGATGTCGATGGACTATGTCCAGGTTTCATCTCACTGAGGAGTCATAGGAAATGATTTCAGGAGATTTTTCAGTCTTTATAGCTGCCTCTCTCAATAGCTGGACTCATTGCTTTCTTGACGGATAACTAAATCAGTTCGTTTTAGATCTACTGCTTGCTCAGAAACTTACGCCTAATGAAAGAAGGGAAGTGGACCTGGAAAGGAGAGTCACCAGATAGAGAAGGACTAGACAAAAGTGTTTATGATTCTTGACAAAAGGGCCGTATGATTTTAATCAGAAATCTGTGATCCCATCCTTGAGCTACAAGAAAATGTGTCAGAGAAAAAAAAACCCAGAACTTGATAGAAAACAAAGAGGAACACTCATGGGAAGGGCAAGAGCAGCCTAAATTCTTCTGAACTACCTACATCATTATATTCCATAGCCAGGACTAAAAGAAACAAAACTAAAAAGCCACAGTAGCCCATTAACACAAATAATAGAGTTTTGTTTGTATATTGCTACCGTATTCATATGCAAAGAGCTAATAAAGAGATTAGATTTCAGACAAAACTGTATGAAGAAAAGTGCATGAAGACTTTTTAGGTTGCCCCTTATTATTGCCCAGTTTTGCCCTCCAAAATAATAATATTAATAATTAATAGTATGTAATTACTTAAGAGGCACCCTTTCTAATTCTTCTAAAGAAGAGAACTAGTATAATAACAAAGTTATTAAAATCCCCCCATAGGACAACTGTACATGTGGTCTCATTCAGACTTTGGAAAGAAAATACTGAAAAGGAAGTATGTTTGAACATATAAACACATTAGTTTCAAACTATAACATATTACCTGAATGAGCTTCTTATTTTGTCGAGTTTCATGTTTATGTATGTCCATTTACACTGCGAAGCTGCCCATATAGTTACTTGACTGAAAGCACACTTACTCACACACACAAATTAGGCATGCATGTGCTTTTGCAGACAAAGCATCTAAAAGCATCTATCACAGTCGTTGCAGTTACAGTGAATCTGCTGCCAATGATGTTCAAATTCCAGCTGGGATACTCTCATTCTTGCTATCCAAAATTTCAGACTGCATATTTAAATGGAAAATACATTCTTTCTGTCTGTAAATACAGAGCAGCTGTTCTCTATCTCAGAGGATGCCTGAATTTCAATGGGGGAAGGCAAGGGAGTCCTACACTTCAAGTATTTGTTACAGAGTGTGTAGCAGGGCTTTTCTCTACAAGATGATTATTCATATTCTGAGTTTTACCTTTTCTGCGGAATAAGCAAGGCAACCCTCCTAGCCCCTACAGTAATTTATTGAGGGTTCAGAAACCTCTCTGAATTACAGTGCATTTTTTATAGTGCAGTAAAATGGTTACCTCTTCAAATTTTATACATTGATAACATTTTCTACTGTATCATTAGAATGAAATGTACATGCCTCAGCTTCCCAGTTCTGCTGAGATAGTTGCTTCCGGCCAAGAAAATAGTAAATTTGTTATTATTGTTGCTATTATTATTCACTGCTGAACTACCATAAAGATGGGCAGAGCTTTATAAAACCACTGCTACTGACTTCTCTTCAGCTCTATAGGCTTTTTATCTCTTTCAAGGGCTTTGGACAAGATGCCAAAACCAATAACAATGGTTTAATAACATTAGTGGCTATTACTACAGTCCTGTTCAGTGATCATTGTCAAATGAAGAGGGACATGTTTGTCTTTCTCGCCCAAGACCCTTCTGAGGAAGCATTAAAGTGAGAATAGGTTTGGTTTTTTTTCCCTTTCTTCACTTATCATGAACATCACACACACATACCTCATGGTGTTTTAGTCAGCATTTGATCTCAATGGTCCTTAGTTATATACATTGCTATGACATTTTGCTATACGTATCACAACAATCTTTTCACAACTAAACTTTCTGTCTATTTTTTTGTGTTTTGCATAAGGAAAAAACCCATAACATGCATACACTATTAATTTATTTTTTTTTCTTGAATCCCAGCTATATTGACAGAAGTCTTGGATTTTCCCAGCCACAGTCATTTTTATATTCCTATTCTTATCACTTTCTTGGGTTTTCTTTTGGTTTTCTGCTTTTACTAGACATTGACAATTTCTTTAACTTTTACTTCTACAATAAATCCCGTGGTGATTTTTTGGAAACACAAGCAGTTACTCCAGCCCTGCTCACCTGATTTCTGTCTCTGGCATTTGCATAGCGAAATCTCTGGATGTAGTAGAAGACCAGCCATGCCAAGGAAATGATCATCAGCACAATGAAGGAGATGGAGACGAACACCACCGAGGTCCGACTGACGTACTTCTGCAGGTTGCGTGTGCCGATGGTTATGTACATCATCACAGTAATATTCCTCTCCAGGAGGCTCACTATCTCTTTTCCTTTGGGTTCAGGAATCATTATTGCTACAACATCTTCTAAGCCTATCAGACAGAGAGAGAAAAGGAACCTTAAGTAAAACAAGTGATCACCAAAAGGCAGTCATAGAATCACAGAGTATTCTGAGTTGGAAGGGACTCACAAAGATCACTGAAGTCCAACTCCTGGCCCTGCACAGGACACCTCAAGAATTCCATCATGTGCCTGAGAACTTTGTCCAAATGCTTCTTGAACTCTGTCTGGCTTGGTTCTGTGACTACTTCTCTGGGAAGGCTGTTCCAGTGCCCAACCACCCTTTGGGTGAAAAATCTTTTCTTAATATCCAACCTAAATCTCCCCTGACACAACTTCATTTCATTTCTTTGGGTCCCATAACTGCTCGCTGGAGAGAAGAGATCAGTGCCTTCCACTCCGCTTCCCCTCCTGATGAAGTTATAACAGCAATGAGGTCTCCCCTCAATCTCCTCCTCTCCAGGCTGGACAAACCAAGTCATCTCAGCCATTCCTCATACAACTTCCCCTCAAGGCCCTTCACTATCCTCAGGACTCTCCTTTGGACACTCTCTATTGGCTTCATGTCTTTTTTATATTGTGGCACCCCAAACTGCCCATAGCACTCAAGGTGAGGCTGCCCCAGTGCAGAGCAGAGCAGGACAATCCCCTCCCTTGCCCTGCTGGCAATGTTGTGCCTGATGCACCTCAGGACAGGGTTGCCCTCCTGGCTGCCAGGGCACTGCTGACTCACATTCAACTTTCCATCGACCAGGACCCCCAGGATCCTTTGCACAGTGCTGTTCTCCAGCCTCTCATTCCCCAGTCTGTCTGTACATCCAGGGTTGCCCCATACCAGGTGCAGAAACTGGCCTTGCACTTGTTGAACTTCCTACAGTTGCTGATTTGTCCAGCTTTGGCAAAAAAAGTAACAAGAAAGCTGTGCTTCTTCTCTCCTGTTTACCAAGAGGGAAGTCAGATGGATCTGGTGAAGGTTTCAACTGAAACCAGTTACACAGTGTGTTTCTACATACTAATCTGGGTGAGATAGGTAAAATGTGTTCCATGGGTTGACATAAACACAGATTTCTAGCACTACTGAGGCTTATCTCAATTACATTGTTGTAAACACTGCAAAAACGGAGATACACTGCATCCAACACTCCATATACATTTATCACAGTCTGTTTTGCAGGATCATGTGTCTGTCAGAGAAGCCCCTCCAAATTCTGCATTCAGTTCAGAAACACTTTCAATCACAGATTCCCACATAGTTTCACAACCAGAATATGCCAAGGCATCACTGCTCTTGCACCAGGCTGGTAACCAAAGTGCAGCTCAGCATGCTCCCAGTGGCTCCCCACAGCTCAAGCCCATACAGCAATTTGGGACTCTTTGCTAGGAGCTTGACTCTCCAACTGATACAAGTTTAAAGTCAAGATCACTTTTTAATATCACAAAAAATTGCCTCTGCAGCCCAGATCAGCCCCTGACACACTGTGCAGCATGGCCCCACAAGGATGCACGTCAGTACAGCTCAGGCAGCAAAATCCTTCTAATGGGATGAAGCAAGGACTTCCTACAGTCCTGCCAAGCTTTCTATCATGACCCTGTGAACTGGGTCCTCCACTGATCTAGCTATCCTCGACTCCACACCGGTCCTCCCTTCTGTACAGCACTGTTTGATGTTAATTTCACCAAACATTGCTGAAACTATTTTCTTTTCTTTTCTTTTCAATTTGTACATGAAATATATGTGGTCTGAAATTATCTGGAATTCACCAGGTTGTTAAATGCCTTTTATGGCCTCACAAATAAACTATCACTGCTTTACAGTTTAATATTAGGGATATTCTGTTTCACTTCATGAAACAAGCATGTAGACAAATTTTACACCTAAACTAAGTTTTGCAGTAGCCAATTGTTCTAAGTAGTTGAGAACAGACAGGGTATATTGTAATGTAAAAATGTGCTAGGAACAACAGCAAATGAAATGATCACAAATCAGCATTTAGAAAGGTACAAACTGGGAGTGTCAACTCAAAGAGCTATGCTGGGGTGGGGCCTCAGAATTTCACATGAAATCCCAGGAAATTGGCTGACACATCGTTAATCCCACAGCTGTCTGTATTTTGACTGTGGTAGGAGGAGAAAGCACTGTGTTCATAGGGCATTCATGGAGATGGGAAGGGATGACTCGGCCACAAATGGAGGTGTGGGAGGGTGATTTGTGTTTTCAATAGCATCCCTCTCCCTCCAAGCTGGTATCCAATGTGAGCTTCACCAGTGCAGCACTGTATCCTGGTTTTCAAAGTCCAGCTCAGACATTGCTTCACTGAGAAACCCTGGGAGGTGTAAACCAGGTTTTCAAATGGATTCGGATGCTGAAGGCCATGAGGTGTTTGGCAGGACTTTGGATATACACAGAGGGGTGGTGTTCAGCAGAAAACACTAATTCTGGTGGAAACTTTATAAAATTCTGCTGGGTGCCTGGATCAACTGGAGGTACTGAAATAGCTGTGGCAGACCGCTGCTACTCACAGAAATCTGCTATGAAGCTGAGAACTGAACCCTCCTCTCTCAAGTCTCAGAGCAGAATTGCAAACACCACTCCTCTTCCTCTCATGAGGCTTTCCATCATAATAATTCCCTGATTATGAACAGGTTAGTCAATGAATAGAGAGGATCAAGTGTTTGGCTGAGTCAGGAGTTTTAGATATTCATGACTGGACACTTAACCTTCCTGCTGATACTCTTCTATAAAGCATTATTGTTTTTCAGCTAGTCCCCTTTACTTTTTTCTACCAAGAGTCCATCATCAGCAGTTAAGATAAATCTAGCCTTGCAACACTTCTGATACCTATTTTTACAAAAGGCTAATGCAAACATTATCCTAATGTCCTAGGGAGAATTTGCCAAGTCTCAAAGTGGCTGAGAAGGGTACTGGTGTCATGCCAGTAATTTTCCTGCAGTCAAAAAGAAAAATTGTCTGGAGCAGGGCTTAGCTGTCCACATGGTTTCCTTTGTTCTCTTCCCTGTCTTAAAAAAAAAAAAAAATTGAAATTCATTCTATGGGAAAACCAAAGCACCAATCTCATGCATAGCCAAAAAGAACCCACAATGAAAAATTCCACAGCCAAAATTACTGAATTTAATCAAATGCCCTCAAAAGCCACCACTCTGTCCAACTGACTTATCCAGTATTGACCTTTAACATGATGGTCAGTATAACCTAGGACACTGCATGGATATCACCTGAAAGCCTATAAAATGGAGACAGAGAAAAACCTATTTCCAGTAGAAAATACAGGTAGTATCTTAATGATTTAATTATCTTGAATCTTGTATGTCTTAAAAAACTTTAAAAATGTGTTTAATTATGTTCAATTATATTACAGTTTATTACGTTTAATATAGCTTTAATATATTTCTGGACACAGGACACTAAACAACTTGCCATGGATATATACTAAATAAAACTGTTTTGAAATGCAATGTAGAAGACACTGCTATTCCAAGACAAAAGCAACTGCTTTTATTTATTCAAACTCTTAATATATTAAAATTTCAGGCTACCTGGTTATTTTCTTGGAAAACATTACCACTTGTAATGAAACATTGTTGGAAAAAATAAACAGAGCAGTGACAAATAATAATCAGATTTTTTTTTTGTGTTTTACTGATTTTATGATAATTTCTCCAAGACATTATAGAGAATGCTATTTATCAATCATGTTATTAAGCTATATTTTTAATCTCAAATATGTTCGTATTAGGAAGAAAATAAAATAATAAGAAAGTAATTTATTTATATTTTCTCCCTTTTTAAACAAAATATTTATATTATCTCATTTTCAAATAAGCTGCAACATACATAAAAAGTATGCAAATTAAAGAAGGGAAATAACATAATGAGACATCAGTGTTAGAGTTGCATTTTTATGCCCAAGTACACATTTGCTCAACATATTTAAAAAAGAGAAAGGATCTAGTAACATGTACTGATGCTTCCCTGGCAAGTCAAATGCTACCCCTGCCTTTCATTAAACACACCCACAGTGGGAACTGCATTTTGAGGCACTCTTGTTCCTTAACACATTTCTTTTCTTTTCTGGCCAACATTAATGCACAGTTTAACATGAATTTTTAAGCAGCTGTCAGGATGAATCAGAGATTCGTAAATCAAAGGTATTCAGGCTGTAGTGAATGGATTTTATTCTTTTTTTTTTTTTTTCTTTTGTTTTTTTTTTGCTAAGGAAACATTTAACATATCAGTGTTCTCTCCTAATGAGCCAATAATGAAACAAGTGAGAAATTACAGGCATTTGGGATGATTTAAGTAATTTTAACTTGCTGAAGCATACCTGCCTAATCAAATATTTCTGGGTGGAGAAAATGCATGCTTTGGAAAAAGATCCAGAAGACCCTCTCCAAACCCACCCTCTCCATGCAGTACTTGGCTACGGAAATACATTTCAGCAGGTATGCCTTCATGCAAAACCAGCAAACTTCAAGGGTAACCATCTATTCACCAATGACAGAGGAAATGAAAGACTTTAGTGCAGTAACAGTGCCTTTTGTAGAAGAAATGAACAGGTTTTACACCCAGAAGATGTACATAAATGCTACACCTTGGCTGCAGGCTGTGCTTACAAACCTGTGATATTCCTCAATTTTGCTCTGGGAGCTTTCGGAGGTGACACTGAACACAGTCCTCTCTTCTCATTAGCAGTCAGGCCCAGCAGTGACAGGGCTGCTCCTTTAATGCTTTGTCAGTTTTTGATGGAAACTCTAAAATGTGGTCTTTCTGACACATTTTAGAATAGGTGGTTTAATTCTTCATGCTTGGCAACAGCTAGAAGTCAGAGAAGTTAACTGAACTACTTGAATACAATTTCAATTGGGGAGGCATATAGAGTCTTCTCTCCAAGATATCCTGTCAAGATATATATGAAGATTTGTCTTATATTGTAGATCAAAATCAAGCAGTAAAGTGCTTACTTTTACAGATTTTGTAAGTGAAAATCCAAACACTATTTTGAATTCAGAAATTGCCCTGACATTGCCCTGAAATTGCCCAGTGGTCAATCTGGCTCAGAGCCCAGGAACAGAAACTTTACAGGAAGGTGAAAGAGCCTAAGCAATTCTTCCTTACTTCTTGAAGAAATTATTTTGTTTTTAGGAATCCACTTCAGTAACCAGCTATTGTAAGGAAGTAAAACAGACAGAAATCTAACCAATTCCACATCCCACCCAGGCTCAGCCCGTAGTCCATGCCAGCTCCAGGCAGTGTGAGGGAATTCAGTGGTGGTAGTGGTAGTGCTTCCTGGGAGCTCAGCAGTGCTCCCTCTGCATAAGACTCACTGTGCTGCCAACCACTGAGCTCTCCTGCCACAGCTTGTGCTGCTGCCTACTTCCCTGTGAATGGATTTTATGCTATGGTCTGGATGATGGGTAATATTTTAAAGCAAATTCAGAGCAAAGAACAGACATTTGTTAAAAAATACTATTTTTTTCTCTCCAGAACAGCAACACAGCTGAAAAATTACTACTGAAGAGAATGAAGAGGACTCCATGGTGATGGTGCTGTGGTGATTAAGCTATAGCCAAGAACAGTCTGTTTGGCCATCAGAAGACAATACCTCTTGTTGCAGATCTTTCTCTCTTTAAAAAGAGTATTGCTTTATATTTGTGTTTGGTATCTTTTCAATGAAGTTACATGAGAAATGGTATATAGGTTAATGAGAATGCCCATGTGAATTGCCTTAATATCACAGAATCATAGAAAGGTTTGGGTTGGAAGGGATTTTAAAGATCACCTACTTCCAACCTCCCTGCCATGGTTAGGAATGCCATTCATTAGATCAGGTAGTTCAGGGCCCTATCCAAGCTGGCCTTGAACTATTATCTCAGTTGCAAATTTGCCCTTGAACTACTATCTTCCTAATTGCAACAAGGGTTTCAAGTCTTTATGACCATCCACTGAGAACTCAAGCTCAGTTCTTCTATTCTGTATGTTGCAATTATACAGTGATCAGAATAACAGCTGCTACCTGTTTTTCTTCTTAGAAAAACCCAACAACTTAGCCTTACATTATGTTATTGAGAACTCAAAAAGTACATTTGAAAATCAAAGCAATATTTTCAAAAACCTGATCTCTGAGCTTCACCCAACATGGGGAAGAAGAAGCATAATATTGTTTAAACAACGTCCTAGACACTTATGTAGGCAAACAGGGAAACATTACACTACTGGTAAGAAATCAAAGTGGGTAAAAGGACTGTTCTCTGCAGGAACCTTTCCCTACTGGGCATTCAAGGCATTGGCCTCAAATTGAAGTATTAATAAATGATACTATAGGAAAAAAAATTGGCAGGAGAAGAGCAATGTACAGTAAGTGGCAGTAATATTTAGTCAACACATCATGTGTCACAGGTGAATGACTATGGACTGTCATCTATCATCTCTTACATAAACTGTCTCAGTGCCAGAGGACTAGAAAGGACACCAATTTCTAATGAGGTTTCATAACAGATATGGGCAGCTACAGATCAGCTTGTCCTAAGTTATTCAGTGAGATTACTCACCTAAGAGTCTTAAGCCAAAAAGATGGTTCTGAATAAAAGAAGAAGGGCCTCACATGAGAACATAAGGGGTTAAAACACAGGATCTAGGTGTTCAAAACATCCAAGAGCAACTAGGTACAAAAAACAGCTAGGGATCACAAACTGATGAAGGCTGGAAGAGCCATTCTGGACAGGCAGGATTCAATGTTTACTCCATGCTTATTCTCTTCCCTATGCAGCTGCTGTTCACCATTATGAGAAACAGAGACATCTGAGACAGACGGATCTTTGGTCTCAAACCGTAGTTTTGTTTTCACACTAACTGGGAACTGAAAGTTTTAACTCCTGTGGAGAGAAGAAAGATAAACTCAAGTCATGACACCAAAACAACAGGGCCAAACTCAGAGGTCTGATTATACCAAGAAGTCTCTGTCTAAGCCGAAATAGGGAAACCATACCTGTTTCTGAGACCAGTGATGAACAAGGAAGGATGGGCTGAGGCAGTCGGTACCTCCTTCTTTTCAAAGCCCCAATGAGGGACTGACCCAAGGCAGAAGGGTGCATTTCTGACATGGAGGCAGGAGGGTGGGCTGATGGCTCCGAGCTCTGTACCACATATGTGAACACCAAAAGTCCAGCTTCCCACACAGAGGTATGAACGCAGCATAAAGCAGAGGAAAGCAGCAGCAACACGTGACTGCATCCTCCATCAACCCTCATGCTGAACATCACACTTGTCTCCTGCAGATGGGCCTGGCCACCTCTTCTGTCAGTGCCCATCCCAGAAAGGCATTATTATCACTATGGGCAAGGGACTGGGGAGGTTTTTGGCAGGATTTGAGCCTACAGTGTAGGAAAGCTGCAGAGCGGGACACAGATGTTATGTCCACCCACTTCTGCGATCCACAGGCACTGCCATCCCCTAGATACCCCCATGCAGCAACCTCTCTGTCCTCAAACCTTGTTGGGTGGAGGAGGAGAGATGCCAGCAGAACCGGCAGAAAAGCAGGACTGCTGCTGTTCTCTGTTCCCACTGCTAAAACTGAGACACACCAGGCAGGCAGAGTTAACACCCTTCTGGGGTGTCCAGCCTGAGAAGAAAAAAATGCAGGGGAAGGCCAGAAGCAAATACAGCCCAGCAGCACATAGCCCTGTTTTAGTGGATATCAAGCTACTGAAGCTAACAGAACACAAGATTTCACCATACAATAATTTTTCTCTTTTTACTCTAGAGCCCTTGCTTTGTGATGATGTAGGAGCTTTTATCTCCTCCCACCAACATTTCCGATTTGTGTTCCTTGTTATAAAGCAGAAAGATATTTCCTTCAACTTACCCTCTCACTAATTTCACACTTCTCCTTGGCACTGCTAGCACTTGCCTTGGTCCTTTACCCATCTTCCAAAACATTTAACTATAAATCAGGTTTCCTTTAAAAGGCAAATGCAGTAACCATGGAGAGAGCAGTGACACCTTTTCCCCACAGCACTTTTCCCATTTGCAAAAGAAGGAAATTAGGAAATTCTATTACGCAAACTATTTTTTTTCCTTTGACAATATTATTGCTATGAAACACTTGTCATTGCAGAAGAACAAGTATCTATTAGTATAATTAAGTAATACACAGGAAAAAAAGATGTACTGATGTAAAGGACTGACTACAGTATTTAAGTAAGGGATGTAAAAGTTTGCTATTCTGTTCTGAATTAGACAACAACAACCTCCACCAGAGCTGTTCTTGGTTAACTTATTTTGATGCTAAATCCAGGAGAGGCAAAATGCTTCTGACTGTGATCTTTCCTGTGAAAGCAGCTTCAGACACTTTACTGCTGTTTAGGGACAAAGAAATTTCTGTTCATGTTTTTGCAATCAAGGCTGATCTTGGCAAGGATGTAAGAGCTCAGAATATATTGACTTTCTCTAAATTTTATGCAGCAACTGCAGCAAAGGAAAAAGAAGTAAACAGCTACAAAGCTCACAAAATCAAATTCAGCATGATAGCTGCATTTTTCCTGGGCTTCTTTCCTACAGTATCAGCTCATCAGTCTGCTCAACTAACCAATACTAATGAACAAATGTAGTGATACTTATTCATACTTAATTACAGAAAACAGGATGTTCTTCAAGAGGTTTTCTTAGATCCCAGCCCAACCTAAGGTACAAATTGCCGAGACACTGTTATCTTAACCAGGATAGTACTTCATTATAATTGCTAAGCTTTTGTTCTGAAGACTGCCCTAGAACTTTTCCTCGGTTTCTAAACCATATATATACTGCTAATGGCATATGCCACTTGTTTTCTGTATTGGAATTTGCACTGGGATACTTACGGTTTTATGTCCAGGGGCCAGAAAGACTCCTTCATGCAAGCTTTACAGCTCAGCTATGCTCCAACTTCGACCAAAATATGCTACCGGGATAATTTATTAGTAAAATACAACCTTTTCAGAGTTCTGGCAAAACACACCCACTGTCTTAAGCAGAAGCTGCTTTGTTCTTTTCAGTGGAATTGTGTCAAGAGAAAATATGCCTTAAATAGCATCTTATGTAGTCAGGGTAGAGTACAATGCAAACACAAACCAGTTAACGTGCCTGGTGCTCTTAGAAGGGTGTAAATATATATTCTCTACACAGAAAAAAATGCTGCCATTATTATGGAGATTAATCATCACTACTACACACATTATTACAAAGCTTCTAATCTAAACTTAAAACACAGAATTGGTGTGTTTTTTCATGTACTGACCAATCTTGCCCATTTACTCATAACATGAAAAAAAATATTAGTGACATACTCTAAATACAAAACACATTTTCCCCTGGAGAGTAGAGAATCAGGAAATTTCCAAGCCATTAAAACAGGAAAAAAAAGAGAAAAAGGCATGCATGCAAAAATATAATTTCAACAAAAATGCCTGAGTTCAAATCGCTGGTTCTCATCACTGATCCAAAGACTGGAATTGTATCAGTTCCCAGTGCAAGTCCAACCAGTTTCAAAGGTGCTATGGCACCTACAGGCTGGTGAGGGCTCCCCCAGCACCTCCTAGGCACAGCAGGTCACCCTATCAGTTAGCAGAGCCACTTCAGCACTCTAATTACTCTGCAGGACAGCTCAAGTCTATGCCAGCTTCCCTGTGATCCCCACTTCCACAGTGACTCAGGAATGGGACACCATGGGCTACAGACTGGAGATAAGGGAATAAGGGATGCAGTCCCCTGTTCAGAGAGGCAGGACTATGCACTTCTTCCTCCTACACCATTAAACCTGCCAGTCAGAGCAGCCTTGCAGGGCATGTGTTTTTCTCTTCCAGAGAAGATAAATGAAAATCCCCAGACCAGGAGATTCAGACAACTCTGATTGAAACCACACACAGCTTTGATGGCTCTGCATGGGCTGGAGTGGTTTGTGGTTCAAAAAGCACAGACTGAAAGAGTAAAGAGCTAGAAAAGAGCATGGCACATCTACTGTGGCTTTAGGCAATAGCGCTGGGCATACTGCAGTTCAAGTGACCCTGAATTAGCTGGACAAGAAACAGACTCAGAGCAACAATCCGGAAATTTCATAAAACTACTTTGGGGAATATCCTCCTTCCTCACTCAGGGAAAACGTCCCCAGAGGTGCAAAAACTGTTTTTATCAGTCTGTCATAAGAATGAATTAAAGTGGAACAAAAAGAGAGAAAAGAGAGAAAATAAATGGTAAAAAGCAAAACAGAAGGATAAATAAGTAACATATCAGACAGAAGATGAGGAACACATCAGCAGAGTGAAATAAGCCAAAGCTGACGCAGCATATCACCAGCACACGTCCAAACCCTCCAATATTGCTGAACATCCCTCAGTGCTATTAGATTTGTATGAGAGTTTTCTATGCCTCTACAATATTTGCCATTAGCTCTCTCTTTTCTAAGTTGAGTGATCCCTGTCTTACTCAGCCATTCCTCATATGGAAGCCATTCATACTTTGAACATACTTTTCCATATAGGGGTTGGATAGGTTTGATTAATAGTGGCTCGTTTGCCAACATTTTTTTGTAGTTGCTGCCACCTGAAAAAGACTTCCTCAGGAAGAAAAGAGGGTTTAATTGCTCAAGCTCAGTGTAAGTTGTTGCCACAAGCCTGATCCACCTTCTTTGTCACCTCCTGTTGGTGTCACAGGGGAGAACTGATGCCACAAGTTTTTGCACCTGCTGCAAAAGCAGCAGTTGAGTTTTCACACAGTAATTAGCCCTCATTTACTTTAATCAGTGATAACAAAATCTGAAAAGTACAAAGAAATAATGAAATTATTTTTCAGTTCAAGCAACCTTTTTCTTTATATCTTCCCAGCTCCTGGAAAAACACATACTCCTGTGGGTCCAGCAACAGGGGCCCTGTCTTAGTTCACTTTTCCTCAGACATAAACAAGAATAACAAAGTCTCTCTTGGTTTTTGTTGGAGAAATCTTGTTTGCTTAAGAACCTTGTTAGAGAAACCTTCCATTTTGAGGATAGGGCAGAGCTGCTCAATCTTTTTGCATTATGGCAAAAAGCTGATTAAACTGGGGACCTATTCCATACAGTGAAATAAAAAATTAAAATCAGCATAAATCAGACAAAAACCAGGGCAAAAGTATATTGTGCGGGTAATAAAATTAATCTCCTTAGTCAAGAAATCAAGTTTTATTTTATTAGTCTCTGACACTTTCAGTTTCGCAATTTTCCAGCTGTCCCTACGATCCCTTAGAGTAAGCAATACTTAAAATGTCTAATAAAAAAGAAAGAACACAAAAGAACAAAAGAAAGAAATAAAAAAGAAAGCAGAAGATAAATATTAGGTCTTTCCCATATGATGAACACACTAACATAGTTAATTATTGACACCAATGCAAACAGATCGGAGTAATTTTTAAGAACTATTATAGCTTTTAGAGTAAAATACAGCTCTCAGTACATTACAGGCCTCTCTGTACATCATGGGAAAAGGTCTGGGGGGCAATAAACTCCTTTTTAACTATGGTGTCAGGGTTACCTGCACACAAAATTTAGCAACTAGTTGTTTTATGTGATAAAAACAACAGAGAATAACACCAACAGAGACATAATTAAGAACAATTGGGACAAAATTGAGAACAAGCCATCTAAAAACACTGGTTTGGGGTGGCAGAGGGTTTTCTTAATTAGACTTTTGGTTTGTTTGGAGTTTCTTTAACCAAATTAACTATCTTGGTGTTAGATAATATTCCTCTGACTGACTGATTCAACTACCAGCTCTGAAGTAAGTGTAATTAGATTTAACTTTGCTGCTCTTCATTCTAACTAAATAACCAGGCTGAGCCCTGACTCCTACAGGAAAAGAATGGTCAAAGCAGCTACAATTCTCTCTTTACCATCACAGCCCCTGAGTTCTCTCTATGCCAGTCTTTAGCAGCACCAGCAAGCGGAACTAACCTGGCTGGCACCATGGATTGTGCTGAGCCAGCACAGGCTGCCCAGAGAATGCCCCATCCCTGGAACTTTTCACAGCCAATCCCACCAAAAGGCTGGATGTCATTCTCTGCTGCTGCAACACCATCATGGTCTCTCTGGAGTGGCTGTAATAGCGGGTAAATATTATCAACTGAGAGTGAGACAAAGTGTCCAAGTCACAGAGAAAAAGCAGGGAGAACACAGCTCTGGTTTCCCCACTCACCCATGTCTACAAGTCCCACTTTCTGGCTCCACTAAAACACAGGAGAGAATAATCCAACTCTCTGAGGACTCAAGAGAGTTGAGGAATATAAGGAATATTTTCTGATACTTTAGTTCTTACATGTGTTTTCTGTAACTCCCAACACATACCTATTAATGTTCCAGAGGAAAACCCAGCCCAGCCATTTCCCACAACAAAGTCTGCTTCTTACAAAAATAGCTCAATAAAGCAGAATGAGTGGCAGGGGAGGGATGCCAGAGATCATCTGTGGCCCGGCACATTTCTTAATGCACTTCTTCAAGCAAGGTGGTATTTCTAAGAACAAGGAGTTAAAAATGGGCAAACAAATTAGGGGATAAAAAGAAAATACAAAAAAACCCTCCCAAAAACCCCAAACCAAAAAAAAAAAACAAAACCAAAAACCCAAAAAAAACAAAACAACCCAACAAAACAAAAAAAGAGGTGAAAAAAAGAGACTGAAAACTGGAAAGTCTGGCAGAATAGCCAACCAAAATAAATACTGCCATATCAGGGTAGAGTTCAGAGGTAACCTAGAGGCAAAGAAAAGTACAATCCTGGGATTTATAAACAGGAAACAATGAGCAGAGGCAAAGAAGAACTGAGAGAAACAGAATAACGGAAATTCTCGAGGCTGTGGAGATGGTTTTGTGGAGAGATCCGAAGAATTTGAGGAGCTTTATTGAAAACAGAGCCAGGAGATGACTTGATTATATGTGTACACATATAATGTGTATATAGATATATATAATCTATATCTACACACACACACACATATATATATATATATATATGCGCACATTTGATCTGAGTAAGCGGGTCTTTGTCTAAATTGGAAAATGCGTAGCTAAAGTATTAAGATAGTCTTTTCAAATCAGAACTAAATCACAAATAAATTATGGAGTTTTAAACTGTGAGAGTAATTAGACAGGGAAAGATTTTTTTTGGGAGGAGCTTGCTGACTGAAACTTCTTCTTAGTAAACAGATCAGACTAGAAAAATGCAAAAATCCCTCTGCGATTTTTCAGATGTGCAGCCCGGCTTCTCAGAAGCTTTGAAAGAGAGATGGAAAACTTTCCTGGTCTAATGTCAAGCACATTCAGCTGAGAACAAAATTTAACAAAATACAAACTTTTCTGTGTCTCTTTCCACATGGAGAGAAGTCCAAACAAGGGTTCAGCAAGGATGCATACATGTATGAGAGTGTATTTGTGTGTGTGTTTATTTAAGTTGAGTCACCAAGACTTGTCTTGGTAACTGCCACTTGCATTTGGGCTTAAAGGAACATGAGTGATAAAATGAGATTATTTCATGGGAAGTTCAAGATCATCAGAGGCTGCTGTTCACACATGACTCTCACTAATGAATTCCTTCATGTTTATTATTGAGCCAGTCATCCTTGGCTCCAGGAGGGAGACTGGAGAGGCACCACAAGCTGCACGTTATGAAACACATATGATCTTACATAAGGTGATGTTCCAACTTGAGCTCAAGAGCAGAAAGCCTAATTCAAAACAAGAAACAGAACAAAGACATACTGGGGGGAAAAAAGAAAAAGAAAAACTCCACAAACGAAACACAAGAGAAGTGTTTTTTCAGGATTCATCGAGACGACTGAACTGTGTGAACCCAGAAATAGCTGGCAGTGCTCACCAAACCTCAAGCTCTGCAAGATACACCCACCTTAAGCTAAAACTACACATTGAGAATGAAAACGTTTTGAATATGCAGGCCTTCTTACAGATGGAAAAAAATAAAAAGGAAAGAAAAACAATCTTCAACAGCATGTAAAAGTCTAAATGTCTTGGAGAAAAATATTTATATTTCTGTAGAGGTATTGTTTATGTTTCCCGAATTCACAAGGAGAAAGTCACTGGAATGCTTTCTAATGCAATACAGAGAAACAACTATGTTCTGGAACCTTACAGTTCGGCAATCCATGTGGAGCTTGGATGTATAGCTTCTCTTAAAAATCTTATTAATGCACACCTTGCTATAACAGTAATATAAACACCTCAAAGGTGCATTTATATTATAAGAAAAGCAAATGCCACATAAGCCTTACTTTCTCACCTGAATCAGGAAGGAAAGGTCTGTACTTCCAGTTAGAAGTCACACACCTTTTCTCTTTAAAGCTGGTTCTCTCCACAATGAAATGAAAGTGGAATCCCCCCACTGGCTAAAACAATGCAGAACTGGACATTTTGGATGTAGAGTCAGCTGTGGAAGGGTTCCTGAAGGGAAGGGAAAACATCTACCACCACTGAAAAAGCTGTCTGTTTTTATTTATACACTGCTCTTTACACAACAGGTTTTTATAGACTGGCTCACAGGCCTTATTTTCCCAGTATAGGACATGAGCAATTCTTATTGATTCTGTATGGAAGTTACAGACATCCTAGAGAAAGGAAACAGGGCCTCAAATATCCTGGTAGATATAAGAGGTAAATGTTTTCTTAAAATCCTGAAGTATGTCCCAACATTGTACAGATTGTCATTTTCAGCAAAATAGAAGTTCAGACTTCATGAAACACCACTTTACACAGCATCTGAATGAATCAATGCCAGGTATATGCTTCAGCTAAAACAATTCCACAATTTCATTTCAGAGATGCTATTTCCAAATAATTAATTAAAACAAGTTATAATTATTGAAGAACATTCACCTGCAGATCAACAAATCCCTCTTCATCTGCTCAGCAAACCCTATTCCGACTGTCAAAAGCATGTGGGCATCATGAGAAGAAAAGGGTTTTAGCTCTGATGTGTCTTTCAGATTTAAGGTCTGTATTTCTTTAAAGATGCCTTTATTTTTACACCACTAGTATCAAATTTAATAGAGCTGTATGCTTCATACTTGAATGATACAGGGAAATAAATCTTCTTTATTCTTCCATTTACTGCTTAGCCTTTCAAGCATTTGCATGGGAAATGACTTAAGACACAATTCAAATTAAGCTGAGATATCTCTAACCATATTGGAAATGCAGGATATGCAGGATATACACACAACTCCACGTTTCTGTTGATATATGCTACATTGGGCAAAGAAAATCTTGTGTTTCATAAAACCACTCTTTGGAACACCAGGGCAGGTAAAACTGATCTCCTTCAGTGAAAATATCAGCTAAAATTTTTATTTCAGACGTTTTTATTGCAAAAACTTCCAGTCCATTTCTCCTGGAATTACCTCTATTCAAAGGCTCTTGAGACATTTACTAAGCAAAGGCTGGAAATGAAATCAAGAACTAAGACAGTGTTACCTGCCCTGTGGGAGGTTTTCTGCTCAAATGAACAATTACTGCAACACTCCTATCTATTACCTAAGGATTAGCCTGGTTTCATGGGAACAGTCACTATGACACAGAGTCCTGCAGAACTTGAAGAGATAACAGATCCTTCAAGAATACAGCTGTTCTGCCTATACTTTAGCTGGAAATGTAAAATCAAGTTTGAAAAGGTGCATTGCAAAAAAACCCCCTAACATTATTATTCCAGCAGTTAATGCAGAAGGCTCAAAAATATGGTTCTGCGGCTTTTCTGGCATCATTCTGCACCTGCAGAAGGCATGGGAGCACAGTTCTGCCAAGAAGCAGGACTCAACAGGTACTTGAGCAGTGGCTCAAGGCAAGGGCAGCAGCAACCGTGGAGCATGTGGTTACTTTTCATCAAAGCTGTGCCTGTGCAGAGTCAAAACTCATGGATTTCCTGACATTCCCAAAAGATGACAAATTTGACAATACAAAGATTGTTGGAGGTTAGGATTTTTCCTTTTTTTCTTTTCTCTCAGGGAATTTTCTTCCATTTCCTGCCTAAGAGATGGTAACAAGGATACATAAGAGGAACAAAAGTGGCCTAGATGGGGGAGGAGCGCAGCTGGCTGCAGTCTCTTAGCTGGGGGGCTTTCTCTTAGGAACAGCAGAGATACTGAGAGAGTTTCACTGGGGGGTGAGGGGCTGGGGTCGGCCGTCTTTGCTGTCTTGCTCTCGGGACTGGAGTTGAGACAGGTGGGGTTTGGTGCCAGGCTGCTGGTGCCCAGAGGATTTGCTGCCACTACAGAGCTTTTGTCCTCCCACTGCTTCTCATTACCATGGATGAGCCTTTGCTCGTAAGAGCAGCTGTTGAACTGGGACATTTCCAACATCTGACCTCACTGGGAAGGGGACCCCCACCCTCTCCCCCTCACCCTTCCCAGAGGAAGCATCTCCCAGCTGCTTGTGAGAGCTGCCTGCAGAGCCTGGCTGCTGCTGCCCAGCCCTGCTGTTTTCTGCTGCTGTTTCGGGCTTTTTCCTGCGCTTTAACCCAACATCCCATGGCCATTCCACCCCCACGGCTCCTGGCACGACTTCAGAGTTTTCACTACACTTTGTTTGCCACCCCGGGCGTGCTTGCCTCTGCTGTTCCTGCCTGCTGCTCCGATGTTTCCTGCTGTAGTCCATTACACGATCCAGAGAAGCACTGAGACTGGCTCCTTCCTCTGAGTTTTGCAAAGGGAGCCACTTCCTCTCTTTCCCTGTTGCCTGAGCCTCCACGACCATGTGGAGAGGCGGCTGAGCTCGCGCCACAGCGCCCCCTGCAGCCGCGGGGGAATCATCGCACCCGCCCTGCCCGGCCGGGAGCCCCTAGCGCCCCTGCCGGCCGTGACCGGAACTGCACCGAAGGGGAACGTGCCCGAGAGCCGAGAGAAGGCCGCGGGTGGGTTTGTGCTCCTGCTCTGCTCGCTGTGCTGCTGCTGTTGTTTGCTTACCTTGCTATATATATAGATATAGATATCTAGATATCTACCAGTAAATAACTGTTACTGCTTTTCCCACATCTTTGCCTGAAAGCCACTTAATTTCCAAGTTCTAATAATTTGAAGGGAAGGGGATCATATTTTCCATTTCAAGGGAAGTTACCTCCTTCCTTGAGGTAAGGAAAGGCGGGCACCTTTCTTTCAAACCAGAACAAGGACGTGGATTTTGTTTTTAATGCAAAGTTACTGCATTATGTACACATCTAACAATGATAATACTGCTGTCTTTGTGCTTGGGTGTATAAATCTCTTGGGTCATGACCTTCAGTCTTCCCTGCTAATTTTTCTGATTCTAGCTTTAAAGCAGTTAAACATCAGTTTCCTGTTTCTTGTAGATGTTTTGGGTTTCCTATTATTAAGGTCAAATCCTCTAAATGCCACTTGCTTGCATTAATGTCAAGTTTGAATAAATCTCTTACTTCCCTTTTTGTTTGTGGTCACCCAGTCTCAAAGCAATTCATAGGCAAGGGTTCAGCAAGGTCAGTGTTTATGACATGAAATGAAGGAGCTTCAGAAATAAAAGAGGGAAATACCAAAGACTTTAAAGGAATTTAGCCAAAAAGCAACACACTTTATGTGACACTTCAATTATGTAACATATCCCCAGAAGGTGAGCCTGGCAGTCTCAAAGATTGGTACATTAAAAGTCAACACATAGAGGACTTCTATACCAAAAATATTCTTTCTGACACTTAAACCCAGACAGTCACTTCCAGAAGGCAAATGAGAAAGAACAAAACAAAGGACCTAAAATGGAATTAAATTCTTCTCTTATCCAGGATTTTGATAGTGATTTTTTAATGCCCTTTCTACAAAGATGCAGACAAAGTATATATTGAGAAAGATTTCAAGTTTATTAGTGCATTCCTTTAGATATTTTTTCTCTCCTCCAGAGGACAAGCACTTTGGTCTACAAAGCACTGTCTGGTTATTAACAATGCAAAATTCAGTACCATGTAAATTGCACGGATATTTCAGACAGCATTTATCCCATCTACAAACAAAATGCACCTAGCTTAATAAAAGGAGGGCCTTTTAAAGAATCCTGAAGCATTGTGGAAAACATTTAAGTCAGTACAGAAAGAGCAAAATGAGTAAGAGCACTCAGGTTAATAAAGATACAGCCCAAAACTTTGTGCCCCGTAGCAACAGTTGTTTTTACTGTGACGAGCACTGGCCTAAATGACTTTTTAAGGTCCCTTCTAATGCTATTTTGACACGATTCTCTCAGTTACTGGTTTGTAGCACTTAAATGCTATATCATGGTGGTTCCTAAAAATGTTTAGGTAGAAATCTACATGCAAGAAAAGAGGAAAAAAAAAAGGAGGTTAAGAAAAGCCCTATTGAAACAATGCTTGAGACATTGCTGTGGATCAGTTGTTTGTGAGCTCACCTCAAAATATGGCAATCTAAATGTCAGAAGAAAGAGAAGAAAAAAACCCAGACAAATTAAACCTAACACTTTGAACATGGGATGCCTAAGGCTCTTTCTACAGTCAAAAAAGATGAGATATTCATCCTCTGCAGATGCCTTGCTCCTTAAAACAATAAATGGACCTTACCTGCCTCATTCAGACTAGTGCTGCCAGTTTAGGATAACTTTGGTTAAAAAAAGCCAGGCTGAATGCCTTCCAAATCAATTCACCAATTGCCTTTGGACAACATCTGTGGGAGACCAAAGAACTCTATTCCACACTCTGGAGGCTGTCCCAAACCACAAATCTGTTCATCTCAGTTTAATCTCAGTTGAAAAGTGGTTAGAGAAAGCCCGCAGGGCATAATGGTCAATAAACAAACCAATACCTATTTCTTTACAAGAAGTGAGAGAAAAGTCAAGGAATACTTTTTTAAATATCCATAATCAGATGTCATAGAAGAAGCACATGTTGTTAAAAAGACAGGCTTTGCCAAGGATCCAGAAGTCACTAGGCAATTAGTACAGCAGGCTGCACTGACCTAGAAGTTTGAAATCTGTCACTCCATGATATTCTCATTCCCCATGAGGGAATGAGCCATCCAGAAACACATGAAAAAAAATTAGCATGTAGAAACAAAAGGTTCTCTTCAGTCTGATTTCTTCAGATTTCATTTCAGTAGGAAATACTGTTTGCAGCTTTCAAATCAGTTCTCACATATCAGGCAGATTAGATAGTACCAAACAGAGCATACAAAGACAAATAAAAGCTGACTTCCATCTAACCTCTGCAGTCATTCCAAGGCAGGGAGTCTTGCTGCTGACTGGAACATGCAGCCTATGCAAGCTGGTACTAGTTTGACCAAAAGTGCTACCCAAAATGCTAAAGGGCAGTAGGACCCTTCAAGGAAAGACAGCAGTTAAGCTATCCCATTGAAGATAGACATCAGTGGCGTTTGCTGGGAAGGCAATTCCCATTTCCGATTTAGCTGTGAAAAAACAAAAGTAGCATCTGAGCTAAATGATGCAAAGTGATCTTCATGGATCAATGGCAACACTCTTATCAACTTCGAGAAAATATTGGTTCACCCAAGCTTTCATTACAATGTCAAGTTTCTAGAAATCACCATATTGTCAAGTTCTCATGAAAAAGGTAACCATGGAAGGAACTGAAGCTCTCATATCACTGAGTTATCTACAATGCTGATTGAAAATGAGGCAAATGCTGCCAGGTTGTATGTTGGTAATGGCTTCTGTAGTTACCAACCCATAATACTGCTAAAGTGTAGCAAGCACGGATGTTCAGTTAAGAAATTCCTGTATCGCTACCCCAGACTAGAAAAGTGAATCCCCAAGAGTTTCAAAGGTTTGATAAAATTTTCTTGTGTTTTAAGAGAAGACAGCTATATTGCTCTAATCTGCTTAACCACAGTGATATTATCAATTCCTCTCACTAAGAAACACTTCAATGTTAAAACCCATGGTTTTTACTTGGCTGCAAATACCTGTATGCTTTAAATAGATATCTAGATTACAGTAGACACTGCCCTTTTTGGTTTCCTTGTTTATTAAACCACTCAGCAGTTCACGCGCATTATGTGAACTCTTCCTGGGGGACTTAAGTTTTGAATTATACATGACACTTCACATTTCTAGTCAATAAATACAATACTTTTTGCCTTTCAGTAGTTGTTTTATTCATTAACTCCCTACAACCAAGTTGTTTACATTAAAAAGTATTATTTCTGCTCTTGCTATCCTATATTTTCACAAAATCCTTTTTTGCTCTTGCTATTCTATACTTTCATAGAATCACAGAATTATTAAGATTGGAAAAAACCTCTAAGATCATCAAATACAACTGTTTCCTCATTTTTAGAAAGAAAGAGTTGGTAAAGTTAATCTGTAGCTGCCAAAGTCACCAAATAAACAAACCTATTACATAAGCAAATAGTACATACTGATGACAAGCACACAGTTAATCTTCAAAATGTTTTTGTTTGGCATACAATATTAGTCAAATGCTCTGATGGTAAAACCTTGCTGGTTTTTTTTTTTTTTTGAGTTTTACAAGTCTACTTAGAAGGTACTGGAGAAACAGACCCAAAAGAGGCAGAAACCTAGAACTGTAAAGAAAGACTTCTGTATCGTGTCTTGGGCCAAGGCAGATTGAGCCTGGGCTACAAAATTAAATAAAAATGGTGCCTGAACTACATACATGGGGCCAAAGGGGTGCTTTATTTTGGTGGTGTTTCAGAGCTGCTTGCTGAATAGGAAGGCTGGAACTGAACACCCTTTGGCACTGGATAAGGTGTCTCTTCCCATCAAATCCCCCAGAATGGGATGAGGGAGGAATGGGATGCAGACTTAGAAACAGACTGATTGACCACAATAATCAAAGAAGAGTGAAAAGGTTACACTTACAACAGGACTAAGGGACAGGAGTCTAGAGTCGTACATAGGGCAGACCACAAAAATAACATGGGAAAAGAGCAAACTCAGAGCAAACAGACGAACAGATGATCCAAGAACCTGGGCTGCCCCAGACATGGTTGCTTTCCAGCCTTTAGAAATGGAATGGAGAGGACCATTCTTGAGGTTTATCCACAACCCTTCTAGCTATTTGTCTAGAAGCTAAAAATCCACCTGTATTGATCCAGTAGCCCAAGGAGATTTTCTTCAGACTATGGCATCTTCCAGATTACACACAACCCTGATGTGACATTTATACACTCTCCATGGACAGAAATATCCAAGTAGCAATAACAGGGGTATATAATGAGAGGCTTCCCTGAAGTTGTTAGTTCAAGTTTAGCAAGTCCAGGTAAGCAAACACAACATTCCCAAAAGATATACACAGACTATGACCCGGTGACTCCACACTGAGCTTTTCTGTTACCATAGAATTGTTTAGGTTGGAAAAGGATTTCGAGTCCAACCATTTAACCAGCACTGCTAAGTCCAAGACTAAAACTGTGGCTGTAAGTGCCACATCTACACATCTTCTAAATACCTCCAGGGAAAATACAGACTTTTAAAATCTCTTATTTCTACCCTCATTGCATGACAGCTAGACATACTCCAGAGATACTCACATCTGAGCTTACAGAAACAGGCAAAAACCACATATTGCATTAAGACACAGAATCAAAAAGTGAGTTTCCCTACATCATTCAATCTGTTTGGAAGGCAAGCTGTGGAGGAGGAGGCTTTGAGCTGAAGGCACAGGGTTGCCTAGTTTTTGTCTTGTTCCCCTAGGCTATTATTAGTTCAACCCTGTCTGTACTGGTTGAAATCTCATCTCTGTGATGTCAAAACATGGTCTTACATCATTTCACAGAGTAAAGCAAAATGCAGTCCTGAAAAGGCAAGGTCATCTGTAGTTTTAGTGCCTATTACCAGGCTCTGATGGTTTCTCAACATCCCCATTGCATTCACTGCAACCTATGAGAATTGTGCATTTTCTTGATTTCATTAAGCTTTTACCTCCTAGCAAATGCTGTGTGCTAGCCAGTGTAATTTGTTTTCCCCTGCGAAGAGGCTTTGTGGAAGCTGCAGCTGCAGAGTCTGCCTGAGCACACTGCAGTAATCTATATAGATAAAGCACTCAGGGTCTTCACCAGGGTGCCCTTGGGGTGCCCTCTTTGGCTGCAGCAGTAATGTGGATAAGAGACAGCAAAGCCTCTGAGCAGCATGTAAAGACACAGATTCATTTATTCTAATTATACTTATGTCCTCCCTGGCCCCCTGTATGTCAAGAAAAGTGAGGAAGATGAACACAAGAGGCTGTACCAGTCAGACCCACAAACTACCAAGCACTATATAAACTGGTACTCAGCAGCCATAGTAAGATTTACTGGACTTAATCTAAACAAGAAAAAGACAGTGCAATAAACATATCCCAATCCCCATCTGTCCTCTAGGTGAAAAGGAAATAGTCTTGCTACATATGAATAGTTTCCACACATATGCTGAGAAATAATAATAGTCTGTCTATAAAGGAAGGAGGCTAACATTAGCATAGATCGATTTCAGCTCATTTCAGGACTATTCTGTATGTGCTGAAAAGAAAAAAGATTATGGGAGTGTGAATTTAACCACCGAGGGTCTTGTCAGTATTAAAAAGTTATGAAAAATGTAATCACAGCCTTAGAAGTTGGTCAAGGGAGACTAATGTTGAAACTATGGCTCTATTTTTTTTTTTCCATAAAGGAAGTTGAAGAGAAAAGCCAATGTGATGAATGTATTGGCCGTTAATGCCAGGTTCCATAGGCAACAGCCTGAAATTTAATCCTATGTATTGCTAAAAGGAAAATGTTTGGTTGAAACAGCTTGCTCTCAGAAGAGCTCCCTCTTCCTGTCCCGAGTCTGTTCCTGAATGAACTGCTGTTGTTCAGAACATCAACAAAACAGATTAACTGTTAGATAATCTGATTTGAGGGGGGAAGCTCCCCATTATCCATGCCACACTCTGCTAAAAGCACAGGCATAAAGAGTCCCAAATATTAAGCAGCACAGTCTGGTCTTTCTCTTGTCTTTGCACAGAGTTTGGAAGCATTTCTTCTCCCGTCAAAAGTGGCAAAAGGATTTAATGTGGCAACAGCCTACTCTTTGCTTAAAATGCCCCTATAGAACATGAAAGCTGCTAAGATATTATTCTAGAACTATAAGCAATGCATGTTATCAAAACCTTCCTTTAAAATGACAAATAAACAATTTATCTAACAACAATTTACTTCTAAATGTATAAAATTGCATGTATGTTTTTTATGTTCCTAAGTAGAGAGCTAAAGCCCAGTAGTATGTCTTCTTTTTCTTATGCTTCCAGCAGCTTTTTATTAGTCAGGCCTATTCTCCTCTATTTTTGCAGTGATCCTTTTCTCAAATGGTTTCATTTCTTGCTGTCAAGTCAATGTAAACGGCTGTTGCTGAATTAGAGCAACACTATGAAGTGATTTAAATCATAAAACACCTACCAGGAAAGATGCAGGTAGTGAGACACAGCAGCTGCTGGTTTTTTTGAGCAGCTGGACAACAACAAGCTGACAAAATCAGAGCAACACTTAGGGATTTTTCAAAATTAGGACCTGTGTATTCTCTGCATAATTTTTTCACATTTTTTCTCATACTGTTTAGTACCTTGAGGGCAAAGGCATGGCTTAGAACAGGTACTTCAGAAATCACTGTGCCATGGGAGATGAGAGGAGCAAGATCTGTGATGCCTGGGCTGGGAAGGGGTATCTGAGGCCTATCTTCTGCAAATTTCTTTGCCAGACACGGACTGTGATTTGTAGAGCACCTCCTCCTTGAGCTCACTTCCCTGCAGAGGCATTGAATCCATCCAAAGCTAAAAAAGTAGCAATCCAGACACTACATTGCCAGTGTATAAACCTTTGTTTAAGCTGCACTGTTACGTCCTGGAGGGCATGGAAGGCATCTCAGAATTGCTGAAATTCTGAAGAACTGAAAAATACTGACAAAAGAGTTGACTATATTGTTTAATACAGAGCAATAAGTGCAAGAAGAATTTTTATGTGCAGCCTAAGAGACCGATTTAGTGCATACGTGTAGGGTCACTGGATCACATCTGAATAACAGCATTGACATCCTGTTGTGTGCATGATGTGCTCAGATGTGTGAAATAAAACGGAGCTGCAGGAAGAGTGATCTTCAAATTACAGTACAAACAAGCAGCCATCACAACATCGTCTATGCAAGATGTTTGTGGAGAGGGGAGAACAGGTGTACATTTGGCACTCATTAAGAGTTAGTGCCTGCAACGAGAATCCTTGACGATTAATCGCAGAAATTTCCATTTTCCAAAGATGTTCAGTCATTTGGCTAGATGTTTCTTACACAGCCTTTAAAAGAAACTGCCCTATGTCTTTATCATAAATATTTGACTGTCTCAGTCTCTTAACAATGGAAATTTGTTTAGCCAACAGCTTATTAATAAAAAAACAAACAAACATACAGCTTCCTCTGGATGTTTTGGTTCTTTGCCACACAAAAACTACAGGTAACATACAATGAAACAGTTCAGTTTCATATTTTTTTTTTAGTAGGAAAGTAATGAAATTTATACTGTCATAAAACCAACTCTGAAATCACAAAAATATTCTCTTGAGTTCTAGCTTAACTTGGGAAAATAATTTTCTGTGCAATGCCTTTAGTGATATAGAAATGTACTCTTGCAATAATGTCAGGCTACTAAATAACTCTTTAAAAATTAACCACCACCCTGCTCAGAGTAGCACATGTATTTTTTCTAACAATGCCAATAACAATTTTGACCAACTAAACAAAAATATTCAGGAAGTGGAAGCAGTGATTATATTAAGTGGAAAAAAATCTCTAATAATGCTTCTCAGAGTTCAAAAATCTGAGACTCACTTCCAGTGTCAGAAGAAAAACAAACCAGATCCTATTCTTCTTGGAATTAAAATGCCTTAGCTTCAATGGAAACAGTCAAGTTCCATGTCTGAACTTTTCTTCAACTGCTGTTTAACTACAGGAGCCTGGCTGAGTTCTTCATAAGCTTATAGTTTAGTTCATGGCTGCAAAGAACCTGCATAGTTCCTGCACTTCTGCATTAATATCGGTTCTGAGCCAAATCCTTGAGTCTGAACATAATCAGCCTCTGAGGATTAAGTCTTTATCTAACCAGAAAGGAGAGATACTACCTACAAGGACGAATTTCCAAAGATTCCCCTAAACTGATTTTAAAAGCTCATCCAAAAGAGTCATTCTTATGATTAAATGTCTTCTGTAGTCAAGATGTTCTCACATAATTTAGACAAACCTGTAGACTTCCAAAGTTTTAACTAGGCTGTAGTCCAGCCTCTTCTTGCTCAAGAAACATTTTTATGCTAATTTCAGTCTAAGCTGGGAGAAATCCTGGGTGAACTGGTGCCATGGCACAAGCCCTCAGACATTCTGCATTTGAGGATCCATTGCCATTGCCAAAAAGCTCAAGTTGCCAACTTGTGTGCATGTGTGTGTGTGTATCTGTGGCCATCACATTTTAGAACAGTTTCTCTTCAAAACATTAGATACCTCAAATCTGGTTAAACTACATATAAACTATTTATAAAGTGATTAACTGGTCGAAGCACCCACACTGAAATCAGGACCACCATAGGTAGAAAACCTGCCATCCTTCTCTCTTCCAAGCTAAGGAGATTTATGAGGGTGGTGAGGCACTGGAACAGGTTGCCCAGAGAAGCTGTGGATGCCCCATCCCTGCAAGTGTTCAAGGCCAGGTTCGGTGGAACTTTTGAGCAACCTGGGATAGCAGAAGGTGTCCCTGCCCCTAGCAGAGGGGTTGGAACTCAATGATCTATGAAGATCCCTTCCAACCCAAACCATTCTATGGTTTTATGATTCTATATAAAAGTTAAAGGTTCCTAAACCTTTTCAGTGTTGAGACTCCTTATACATGGTAACAGAAAAAGGGAGATTTAAAACCTAGTATCAAAGAAGCATGTCCCAATTAATGAGAATTAGGGAAAGTCTTTTAAGTTCCTCATTCTCAGGGCCTTGGTTTGACAGAACAGAAAATTCAGCTTCTCAGCCTAATCCTTCAGTTTGCTTCTCCCGTCTGAACACTCTGGTAGGACAAATGAGCTGATTAGACTGCAAGCAGCTGGACTGACAAAGGACTGGGACCACACTTTGTACAAAATGCTTTAGGTTTTTGTCTTTTTTGGATCCCCTTTATAATGCACTTCAAGAAAGCAAATGCATGAAGCAGGACAAAGAAACCCCAGAGGTTGCTGCTTCTGTGCTCACTACTGCCACACAGAAGTCTGACATCAACAGAGGAAGTTATGTTAAAGTCAGGAAATGGAAGGCTGTTAGTAGAACTGTTTCCCATAACTACATCAGTATCTGGTCAAATTTTTCATTTGAATACTCTGTACTAAACTAGACAGCTTAATTATTCTTTCTCATAACAAAGCAGTTTTCAAGCAACACCTTTCAATGTAGGATGAAAATACCAGATGGATCATCTATTTAAACATTATTTAATGTTGCAGATAAAGAAAGCATAAGGGTGTCAAATTTTGTGCCTAATCTTTCCCCTATTCTATGCTCCAGGAGGAACCTGTCTAAATTAATAACTACTGTGCATGAGGCAGTAGAATATGATTTTTTTAATGACTAACAAGAATGAATTTATCCTACCTTTGTGTTTCTCTGCTGTGCTATGACTGAGTAATGGAAGATAGTTCTTTACACATTTATTATCCTAGATTTACTAAACAACAGAAATCAGCTTTCCAATGTTCAGTAAACAAGGAACAAAGAAAACTTAATTCTCATTTCTCTGCCTACTTTCATCTCACCATCCTGTTATTAGTAAGACAGACTTAAAAAGCCAGTTGTCTTGGGACAAAGCACAAAACAAACATTTCTGCACCATCCAGGATTTTTTCTGTAGTCCATTTATAAACCAAGGCTTACTGCATCCGTAAAGGAGTATGGAAGAAAGAAAAGCATAATTTCGTGGGCATTATTATAGCAACAAAATGACAAGAAGCAACCTCTAATTCAGGTACTGGTACACATGGTACACATGCAGCAAATTACCTTGGATCAGCTGAAATTATATTAGAATCACATTCTGTAGTAATGTAAAATATAGGTATATTTTAGTAAAACCAACATTTTTTCTCCTAAGCAGATTTCAAGTATTAGTATATTTACTTCTCTTTGATGTCTATTCGCGTTCTGCATTTAGATATGAGTAACTCTGTTACAGCTCATCTCATATAATTGTTTAGAAATTTTATCATCATCATCATCATCATTGTAGTGCTTTTTGCTTTGTATTCTTCTTTCTTCTCTAACTAAAAAGTGGTTAAAATATAGGAGCAGAAACAACTGGTTTGAGGATTCATGGACCTGATGACAGATCAGACAACTAAAAAATTACTCCTTGTAGAATGAATCATCCATGTGAGCATAAAATGAAAAGCCAACATTTCATTTCTATTAAAAATATTAATAAAGCATTGGTGGAGAATGTAAAATTAAACTTTCTGCACAAAAATTTTATTAAATGTCTTGCCACTTCCATACATCTTTCTATCCAAATTCAATGTATACTGCTTTTTTTAATGTAAAAAAAGCCAGAAATCCAAATTTTTTCTATATTCTAGAAGAACTTTCATTCACCTCTTCTAAATCATTCAGCCTTCAATATAAGATGCAGCAGAACATGGCCTTTTAACACCAGCTTAGATGGGCTTTTCAGAGTGCAGGACACACAAACAAGGAGTGGATCCAAAGAAAACCATGATGGGAACCGTACTATGATTCTGATGACAAAGATCACTAATCACAATGGGCACATATTACGAACACTATTAAATATACAAAGTAATATTCTAATGCTTCATCACATTATGCTCTAGCGACAGAAGATCTCTCCTGAATTTTGAGAATACTAACTGAAATACTCAAGAAAAGATGGAGAATTCATGACAGATAAATACTCAGAAAAGATGGAGAACAGAATTCATGGGATGAGAAAGCGAAGGTTTTTATTGTAAAATTACACTATGAAAGAAGTAACTTTCTGCATTGCCTAGAACCAATTCCTGTACTAATAATTTTAGACTTACTGCAGTGCACTTTTTCAGCAGGAAAAAAACAAGCAACCAGACATGGTCATTTGCAGTGGGATTCAAAAGCAACAGGACTCCACCTCAGATACTACAAATTTTCTTCATGATCACCTTGAATAATAGTTAAGGGCCAAAAAACTGAAGAGGCCAAATGTATCATTTATGAGCTGAGAGGATTTCACAGGTTTTGTGTGTTAGAAAAAAATTTCTCCATGCCTTTATTTTAATTTCTGAAGCACATTAAAGAAAAAAAATAAAAAGAAAGCAGGATGGTTCAAGTGCTGACAATTACCAAAACAATACATTTGAATCTTGTATCAAGACAAAAACTATTATTTCTTTTATTTTTATTTAGGACTTTTCTGCCACAATAGCTCTATAGAATTGGAGAAGTCATGCTACCATCAGACATTTTAAAACAAGAGGAGAATATCTTTAAACTATTTTAATTTTTTTTTCTCCAGATTTTCTAATTTCCCTGTTTTAACAAGGTCTTAGAACCATTAGTATAATCTGTGACATAATCAAGAATGAAGTCTGTAAAAGACTTCTCCATCATCAAGCAAGCTCTTCTGAAATTGATGCTGTATGAGAAATGTTGGTACCAACAGGACCATAGAGATTTAAGTATGCAGAGCTGTTGTCTTTCTCTCTATTACTCTCTATCCATTGCATCATTACTTATTACATGTTTCGACAAGCAAGCACCACAAAGCAAGGAATAATGAAAAAAAAAAGAGACGGGAATAAATCAAGGGAAAAAAAACCTGTAAGTTGGCAAAGGTGAAGAACCCAGCTCCTTCTCACAGAATTGTCTCTTTTATATTCAAAACATGAGGCTTCAGCTGGAATGCTTATTACGAGTAGCCATAAAAGTGTTTTTGAAGTCAGAGGCTCCTGCACTTAAACACATCTGGATCTTCCCAGGATCACATACTATATAGTCTACAGTGCCTTTTACAGACTCAGCTGTAGGTATCACTTCAGCACTTTCTTACTGAAAAGCAGCACAAAATAAAAATCTCAGGGAATTTAGGTACTCTACTTTTTCATCCTTTGTCTTTTGAGACCTTTCTATGAATAATTCATTAATGGGCAAGTGAAAAAAATAGAAGGGAAAAGGTATAAGAGCTTTCTCCTATCATGTACAAAGTGTAGAAGAGTGAGTTTTCAGAACAAAACCAGCTCCTCTTTCTAAGTACATACATATTCATAACAGCACAGAGGGAAAATACAAGGAACAGTACAGTTCGTATGTTACATTTCTGTGGGGATTCTGTAACAAGCATAGTTATTCTTAAAACCTGAAACCATATTGTGGAAATGTAATGAAAATCTTAAATGTACCCAGAAATTAATCTATTGGTTAATAATTAATAAATTAATACATTAATTAATCTATTAACTTCTAACATAACTGGAAAACTTGACTGTGATTGGAGCTCTGATTTGAGCTGGAAGATTCATGGAAGCAGTTAGAAAGGTGGTGGCTGTGCTTACTCCCTAGTGACTTTGCTATGTGCCTGTCCCTCCCACCTTCAAATGTCACAACAAAGCTGTGCTTACTCCCTAGTGACTTTGCTATGTGCCTGTCCCTCTCATCTGCAAATGTCACTACAAAGCAGACTGGAGAACACACAGCTCTCAAAGTTTTTCCTGAAGTAAACCCCCACCTGTTTAGGATAGTGCTGCAGAAGCTGCACATCCTCATACCTTGCTGAAGCTCTGAATAGCCACAAAGCACTCACCAACTATAGGATGTTCCCAGTGTGGGATGCTCCAGCAACCTCTAAAAGAGTGGGGGTGCTGGGCTTGTACAAAGACACTGATGAGGTTGAGGGGAAGCTATCCCTCTTTTACCCAGAAACAAGTCCTCAGATAAAAATGATCTGAATGTCAAGCAGAAGTACAAAGGAAATGAGAGGATAAAGGAAAAAATAAGTAGTTCTGCATGAACCTCACCTTTTCTTGTTTCTGGACCTCACAGCTTTTTTGCGAAATAAAAAAGGAAAAAAAAAGCCTTAATGAAAAAAAGAAGTGGAAACTTACAATGACTACACTTTCAAGACTCACATAGAAAAGTGACAAATAAAAAAATCTAAAGCAATTTATGGTCTCATTTTGAAAAACTGACAGGTTGGAAAAACAGGTTAAAAAGAGGAACTTAACTCATGAAAATTTGAACGATGAGGGTTGGACACCTGCAATTAAATATGTGACAATGAATTACATCATTGTAGGTAAAAAAAGTACCTTGAAATACAATAAAATTCATAGCAGGGGACTGCAATATTCATGGTGGGTAAGGAAGAGACAGGATCATTAAAAATATGGTTTTCAACTTTTCTCCTTTTACTTTCTGAAACACTTGCAGTCATTCTCCAGGCATAAGCAATGCTACATAAAAAGAGTCACTAAGAATAAAAAAATCCTACTCATATTTAATTAATATTGTATCTCTTTTTAAAAAAATTTAAATAAATTTAACAACAGAGGAATCAGAGCTCTTAATATATTATAAGGAGGATTAATTAGCATCACTACTTCTTCCGTTTTGGGAGATTTTTTAACACTGAAATATTCAGAGGACAATTTTGGCCTCTGTAACACTGATAGTTGTTTCTTAAAAAGTCCCATTATAGCAGCTTCCCTTAGCAGTGCTGACAGTGAAAAAAGGCTTGTGTAAAGCACTGAAATGGAAAGTTGAAAATAATAAGAAAATAGCATATTTTAGAAAACTGGACAAAAAACCCCAACACATTAACTATGGGGGGAAAAAAAGACAACAAAACCAAAATGTATGCCACTGCCAGTGGCAGTGCAGAGCTCAACATGTAATTAACCCACTTTCATACCTGCCTACCATTTGTATTCATTGTTTGATTTGGGATTTTTTCTTTCCTACATTTAACTACAACATCAACCAGGCGTGTCGTTTTTCTGGCAGATGGATCTCTTCTTCTTCCTTCTAGCTCAGAACAATGTTGGTAAAGATTCATGTGAAAAAACTCATTATATAGGATGTGTTGAATGAAAGAATAACATTTTAACAAATTTAAGGAAATAGTTTTCTTTTTCAAAAGTTATTACCTTAAGGAGATCTAGCTTTTATATCACATATGTCACTGACACACAAATATTAGACACCATATAATATACCTTTTTGTCAAGAAGTAACAGCACTCAACAATATTAAAGCTATCCTTGAAAGGAAGATATAAAAGTCATTCATAGCACCTTTATATTCCCAGGCAGTACTCCCAATATTATTTTTCTCTTGTGATCTCAGTACGTTTTGTGATACAGCTATTTATGGACCATGACTGGATGCATATTTAATGTGTTAAGCAATACATTTTATTAATTGTAGAAGTTTTAATCCATCTTTCTTATGGCAAAATCTTAATTATCCTTCAGCCATGGTACTTGGCTAATACCAGCCTTTGTCACACCTGTTTCAAGTATGTAATTGTGTCCCATCTACTCTGCCATTCAGAGCTAGGAAAAGAAAGAAAACTACCCCAGGACGTTGTCCAAGCATGTACAGCACTGTCAGCTAAAATGTCTGATATTTTTGACTTGAAGACATTATTTTGCAGCTGATACTGCAACTAAAAACTATGAAGGAGGTAAAGGAAATGTTAAGGGATATGGCAGTGCTAAAAAGGAAAATCCTGTTTAGAAGAAACACAGCTTAAACAATATAATCAACTGTTTTCTTTCTTTACAGAGTTAAAAATAACAATCCAAATGTGCTGACCACATGTTGCTGGATAAGATCTGAGCTCTTGATAACTCATTAAGAATAATAGTGAGTTCTTCACCAGGTAACTTGGAGCCAGCTCCAGGCTTAGACAGATCAGGCAGATGCCTGAGACAGCTTTAGGTCAGGACAGGACAGAGCCTGGCCAGCTGCTGGTGCCATGCCAGGACTTGGAGCACATGGCTCTGTAGCCACTGTAGAGGCACTGCAAACCGTCCTCTCCAGGCCCCCACCTCTTGGTTTTCCCCTGCTCCCTCCCTCTTCTTCCTTTGGAGGACCCGTGCCCAGGCTGGGCTGCCACAGAGCACAGGTTTGCCCAGCAGTGGTGGTTTGGTTCAGCTCCATCCTGAGCAGCATTCCCAGCCAGCTCCTGGCCACCAGGCTGACTCATTCCCAAGTCAGTCTGTGTACAGCCAGATTTTTAAATGCATGAACTTTTTGTTTAAATTCATAAAATTGGCACTTCTCTGTGGCTTATTCAGATACTGCTTCCCACTGCATAATCCACATGTCATCCCATTTAGATTTTAAGTCTGGCCTAGTTAGTGATATCATTGCTAATGACTCCCCAGTCATGGTTCTGCTGCATATATTTTCTTTACCCCTATTTTTGGGCTTCCTACTTCCTTGAAAATATCTCCTCACACCAAGACCAATCTACTTCAAAACAACTGTGAACCATCAATTTGGTTCATATTAGTCACCTACAGTATTGACAAATAAGTGTATTTGCAGACTGTGAACCCTTTAGACTTGACAAAATTCCTCTCCAACCTACAGAACATCGATGTATTTTATACATCAAAAGATCTATGGAAAGACAAATCCAGCCTGAACTACTTTTCTGCTACAGCAGGAGGAAGTCACTGATGTGATTTTCTGTCAAGAAGCACATGCCAGTGTATAAAAACCAGGCTCTTATATTTTAAGTTTCTTTAATTATCTGCCTGCTACAAAGAACCTACACTTTTTATATGCCTCATTCACATCTCCTTTATCACATGCTCTAGCTGCTCTTCCCCTGCTGTCCAATGCTCCTGGCATTATTTCCAATAGTCCCCCCCAGACACTTCCTCCTGCCACCAAATTCCATGGCCTTAAAAGAGGTGTGCTATGCCACTTTCTGCTCCTTAGGGTATGTGAGGAAGCTGCCCAGCAGTTACAGTGGCAGTTACAATGCAAAACCACTGGGAGCTCAAGCTACAATGCCTACAAGGGTACTAGAAAACTCTGTTTAAGTGAATTAATCAAAGCCAGTTTTTTTTTTGTTCTGGACAGCAGACACATATGACACCCTGGTGGCAGGCTTTCCATTTGAGGCTGTGTGCATAAATGCCATGTTTTCTGGTAATATGATGTCCTTTAAATGGTTTGTCACCTGTTTTTTCAAGATCTGTGCCTTTTCAAAGCTGAGGAATCATATCTCCAGTAAAGGTTTAAATGCCAACTTTGATGCATAAATAGTAAAGCCAAGCTGGGTAGAGCAGAAGAGCAGGTCCTTTTGGTTCAGTGAACAGATGCTGTCCCATCTCACTGGGATCTCTTTTCTGGATACATATTGCATAATCATGTGTGGCTCTCTGATATACATCTGGAACTTCTGGACCCTATCTTCAGTCTCCATGCTTTTATCTAGAGCATACCAATAGCAAAACACTTTTAATTATTCTAAACTTACCTATTAAAATGCAGTGTTTCCAGATTTGAAGCCTCCTCATTTTCACTCGAGAACATATTACCACAAATATACAGGGACTGAAGAGATAGAATGCTAGGAAACAGGAGTATGTTGGAGTCTTACTATTAATTATTACTCTCTTAAGGAGTACAGAAAAAAACTCATATAAACGTGCCCATCTTCATTAAGCCACAGGACTGTGGTGGGGACACATGGAATAGGGGTCAGAGACAGTTACTCATCAGCAGGGTCCTGCAACACCAATGTCTTCAGCAAAAGTAGCAACTTCAAGAAAAGAAATACTCGTCTGTGGGATTCTTTTTAGGGGATAAGAGATGGAAAGATGAAAATAGAGGCAAAAGAGGAGACAGAAAGCCTGAGGATCTGAAAGAAAACAATGGAGCTCTGAAACTTATTTCTCAACATGCATGTGAATACATGAGGAAGGAGCAAAGTTACAAGGACAGCTCAAAGAAATTAGGAGAATTCAGACAGAAAACTAAAAGAGAGCAAGGAAAAAAAAAAGTCTGATAATCCTCTAATGAAACAGAACAGCAAAATAAATTTTCACCCAGAATCATCTCCCTGGTCCCTGGTAATGCAATATTCAACTTAGACTCAGTTCTTTTTCAAAACACCAGTGATTTGGTGTGAAACAACAGGAAGACAACCTGATTCTTCCAGTCACACATCCATCAGCCTCATCCTTTTTCCTGACCGTCGTGGAATACAGCAGCACATCAATCTGCCCACCAGATCAGTTTCTGCTTAAGCACAAGAGTATGATTAATTAGCAAAGGAAGGGTCAAGGAGAACTCAGTCACAAAAGCAATCAGGAAAATATATCTAAATAAACATGACTGCTGCGGGAAAGGAGAGGTGAATTGCTGTGTGCGCTACATGATTCTAATTTTCAGTCTGTTCCAGTTCCCACCAAGATGGGAAGTGGCAAAAAGCGTGACCCAGAAACCAGTCAGACACGAGGAATGTTATCTACAAGGGCTGTGTTTAATTTCCAAAAGACTGCAGGCATATTCCTCATACAGCTCTATATGTGAAGAATATTACACAGGGAACAGAGATCAAATTTTGGGACTGAGACCCACCTCGTAAGTGGAGCTATATATCAAAGCACAGAAAAAGCAGTTTCATAGACAAGCACATCAATTATATAATTATCCTGCTAGCAGCAGTTCAGCCTCTTCTGCTTTCACTGTATTTATATTCAGTTTATGTAAAAACTTTCTGTACACATATGCATATTTTTCCATGCATTTCTTATTCATAATTGCTGTTTACTTTATGTTGTTAGCTTTGCACTCACTTGCCCTTTCTGTTATTTAAAAAAAAACCCAAAAAGCAACAAACCCCACAAAAAGAAACACTTGCAGAGTGTTTAAAGAAGAAATGTCTATTCAAGGAAGAGAGAAAACCACCACATACGCAAAGCAGTGCAGTGACAAACACATGAAATTATTAGGTACTCATGTTTTTTCCTACAGCTCCCTTTGCATTTAGCTTTTGAAGAAGGGAAGCAAAATAGAAAGGTGATCATTCTAAAGATCACTTCCAACAAGAAATAAAAATGAAATAAAATCAGCTTTTGCAGACAGATTTTTCTCATCAAATCCTTTTCTTCCACTGGCTTTGACACATCACTCCTGAATGCACACATCTTGAAGACTCCAGGCAGACAACATGAAGCCTCTCCGTGGTGTTCAGATTTAGGGAACAGTGACAAACTGGCACCTCTCTTCTCTGCCCCTTCATTCCCACTACACTGGATCTGAGCAGATCATTCTTTTAGCGGCTGTTTTTCAGGCAGTCTTTTCCCCACAATGCTTTTTTTCTGGCAGAGGCAGCAGTCAGTTCATCCAAGTGCCAGGTAAATAAACCAGCAGTTAGGAAAAAACGTGAGTGCAGCTGGCAGAGCAGCAGAAAAAGCAGGCTCATAGCATGCTATTTGGAAGACAGTCCTCACAGCTTATGGTACAGTCATATTTAGATTAATGATGCATTTAATGATGCATTTTTTCTAAACAAGATAAAATCCCTCCCTTCTTCCCCTCTTGCTCATACACATACAGCTGCCCCCATCACACAAATCTCTCTCATTATGTACAATTCAGCCACAGCTTGCTACAAGCTGATCAAGTTATCTTTGACACTGAAATAGGAATTCAATCTGAAACAGGCTTTCAGAGAAAGAGTATTGTTATACCTGACCAATCAATCTTTGTGTGTTAAGAAGTACCAAATAATTTCTCTTTAATTCCATGAAATTAGATTAAACCCATACCTAACGTGAATGCCTTTCCAAGGAATATGCAACATCTTTTTTGACCAAAATCATCTTAATGAGAATTTAGAATTCAGACTTGGGTAGATATGCTTTCTCTACTTTCTGAACAGAAGACAAAATAAAAGTTGTCAAAGGATACCTAATGAAGCATTCCATTAACCCTACTTTTGAACTGCTGAATAGACAATGAAATGCAAACATTTCCCAACAGCACAAACACAGAGACAAACCACAGCCAGCATCCAAGTCTATTGTCACAGCTGCGTATCGCAATTTGCCAGGAAAGCCTCCTAATTGCACCAGGAGCTCTGTGGAAGTCTGTGAGCCCAGACATGAAAACAGAGGTCCAGGATGAGAGACACCATTTCATCAATGTCTTGATTTGAAAAGACAGGTATCTGCTAAGGAAGGCAGGAGCCTCCCTTGAAATGGAAAATGTGAACCCCCTCCCTCCAAATTATTATAATTTTGAAATTAAGGGGATCTCAGGCAAAGATATGGGAATAGGAATAACAGTTCCTTACTAGGAAAATTAATATACAAACACAATAGTGCAAGAAAACTACTGACAGTCAGAATCCAACCTGACAGCCTGTCAGTCAGGGTGTTGGTAGCAGTCTGATTAAATGGTGGCTGCAGTCCTCCTGAAGGGACAGATGTGTTTCTGTTGAAGTAGTGATCCTGTAGAAGGGTGTAGTTTTCCTAGGAAGGTCTGGTGGTGTTATAGATGGATCTGGTCTTCCTTTGGGAATCCAGTGGAAAAAAAAGCTGCTCCTCTGGGAACCCAGCGGAAAAAAAAGCTGCTCCTCTGGGAATCCTGCCTGGTGTTCCAAATCTCCGATTGTCTCCAGGTAGGAATGCTTGGCTTCTCCTCCTGGGTGGAGCATCTCACAATGGGATGGTGTAATTTTATCAGTCATGCAGTGAGACTCAGTGGCCCACTAACAGAAGATATTTCCCAGAGGGAGGATTGGTTGTGGAAGAGATAAAGAAAACTGCCCACCTGGTTTTAACAGGTGGCCCAATTAACAGAAGATAACTGCCCCACCTCTAACACCTATCAATAGAATACACACCCCCAGCCACATCTTGCATTTGCAACCTAAGACAATCAGTATCATCTAAATTGAATTTTTGGAATGAAAATCTGTGTAGTCACCAGAACTACAGTCTGAAATGTCTCGTTCTCTGTGCACCCTCCTGAAGTACTTAGTTCCCATGAGCTATGCAGCACTCCGGACTTCCAACTGATCCACATGCAGTACACTTCCCAATAACAGAGATAATGGAGTGACTTTTTTATTTTTTGAGTGTTTATAAAAGGTATATGTCTTGATTTTCCACCAGTCATCACCACTGGCAACTGTACACTCCCCACTGGCAAGTGGGAAGTGTGTGGAGTACCGCTCCAAGTGGGAACATCCTGAGAACACGTCTCCTTGATTTTTGTAGCTCTGTGAGCTTCTTGTTACAGGTTGCTGCTGCACTGCAAAAACTCTTCAGAGAAATTACTGAAGTGCAAAATTAATCCACTGAGCATACTGAGGATCCAACACTACCATCAGACAAATTACCCACCAGTTAAAACCTGTCAGCATGTATTCCATGCTTACAGAGGAGCAGGCTAGATCATTTACTTCTATATATCCAGTTTAATAATGTTTAAAGGGTATTACAAAACCAGATTATTAATACGCCAAAACCAATTATGACCATCAGTATATTGTACATCTCTTGTCCAAGTTCTCATCTCATGTCCTGTCTTGTTGATAATCTTTTCCACATTCATCCTTATTATTAAAAAGTATGGGATATCTCACAAGGAAGTTTCGTCTAATTTTATCCATCTGGGAGCTTGCAATCACTCAGGCACTTCACATGTTACTCAAATCCTCAGTATGCAACAGAAAGTACTCTGAAAATGGAATGATGTTATTCCATTGGAAACTCTCCAAAAAGAGATCAGTAAGTATTGGGAAGCTCTTGGTATTCACTTCACTGGGAAGGGAATGCAGGTCAATTCATTACAACTACTATGATCTGACAAGTGTTCTTGGTACCCAGGCCTCCATACAAACGAGCCTTGCTGTATCTTAAGTAACACTTCTCACAGACAGAATAGGCACTGCAAATTCCATGGACCTGCTGAAGCATATTTGGTCAATTTTAAAAGACAAAGGGACAACAGCAAGGACTCAAAGAATCCATGACTTGGTGATTACAGATACTTTTCCAATGCATGCACCTAGTCAAGCTTGTTTTCCATCTTTCTAGCCCCATTCTGGTCTACTGTTAACTGCACTCACTTTTTTTAATACTTAAGTAAATATAACCATCTTTTATCCGCTATCATCAACTCTTGTTGGTATTTTTTCACTTCTGCAACAACAGAGGAAGAAAGTGAGTTTTGCTTATTTATAGGTATCTGCATTCACTTCTGAGTAGGTGCTGGAGGTTAGGATTTGTTCTTTTTTTATTTTCTGTCTCTCAAAGAATTTTTCTCCAATTTGTTGCCTAAGAGACCTGAACAATGGATGCTTAAGAGAGACAAAAGGATGTGGCCAAGATGGGGGGCAGAAGTGCAGCTGGCTGCAGTCCCTTAGCTGGGCGACTTCCTCTTGGGAAAGGCTGAGATACCTCGAAATTACACCTGCAGGGTGAGGGACTGGGCTCAGCTTCTCTCTCTCTCTCTCTTGCTCTCTGAACTGGAGGTGAGATGGTCGGGCTGCTGTTGCTATGGGGAGAATTCACTGCCACCATGGAGTTCTGTCCTTCACTGCTACACATTACCATGGATAAGCCTTTGCTTGTAAGAGCGGCCACTGAACTGGGACCTTTCCAACACCCAATCTCACTGGGATGCCCCTCAGAATCTGCTTGGATGTCTCAGGGGAAAACCCGGGACCCTGATCCTTTACCCTTTCAGAGGGAGCATCTTCCAACTGCTTGTGGGAGCCTGGCAGCCACTGCCCAGCCCTGCTGTTTTCTGCTGCTGCTTTGGGCTTTTTGCTATGCTTTATTCCAACATCCCATGGCCGCTCCACCCCCGCGGTTCCTGGCATGGCTTCAGAGTTTTCATTACACTTTTGTTTCCCCGGGCATGCTCACCTCTGCTGTTCCTGCCTGCTGCTCCGAGGTTCCGGCTGAAGCCAATTACCTGACCTGGAGGGGCAATGAGACCAGCTCCTTCCTGTGAGTTTGCAAAGGAAAGCCCCTCCTCTCCTCTCTCCCTCCCGCCGGCTGAGCCGCCATGACCATGTGGAGAGGCGGCTGAGCTCGCGCCACAGCGCCCCCTGCAGCCGCGGGGGAATTATCGCACCCGCCCTGCCCGGCCGGGAGCCCCCAGCGCCCCTGCCGGCCGTGACCGGAACTGCACCGAAGGGGAACGTGCCCGAGAGCCGAGAGAAGGCCGCGGGCGGGTTTGTGATCCTGCTCTGCTCGCTGTGCTGCTGCTGGGGTTGTTTGTTGCCATGTTATATATATATATATATATACACATATATATATACACACACATGTGTATATGTGTGTGTGTATGTATGTATGTATATTCTATTATTATTATTAATCTATTCTGTTATTATTATTATTCATATATATGTATGCATGTATATTCTAGAAAAGAAGTGTTTTGCCATTTTGCCATATCTTTGCCTGAAAGCCCCATAATTTTAAAGTTATAATAATTTGAATGGAAGGGGATCATATTTTCCATTTCAAGGGAAGTTCCTGCCTTCCTTGGCAGGCACCTCTGTTTCAGACTAAGACAGTAGGTTCAAGTGAAAATTATTCCATTGCTGTAATAACCGGCTTAATAGGCCTGAATCAGTGAGCACATCTCTATAGACAAATAGTGGTAAGGAAAAATACACACAGGGATAAGGAAAAGGTGACATTCAATCAAACTGCGCAAAGGACCTGCTAGAAAAACTTCAAATTTAAAAATACTTTTGTTGCTCAAGGTTTGATTTTTAATAAACTTCAGGTGATGGTTTCCAGAAGGCAACCTGGAGATATGCTATAGCAGCATATTTCAGGGTCAAAATCATTCTGATTGTGGAAACCCTCAAAACTACGCCCTTAATTATACACTTACTTTCCCCAGAGATAAACACCTTTGTTAATAGTTCTGAAATAACAAGAAATGGGCTTCTGAGGATTGGGGTTATTCTCATATAGGTAGATTTGGGATGTGCCTTTCAAAGGTCCTGAGCAGTCACTGCTTCTGCTAATAGAAGAATTGCAGATGCTTAGCACCTCTCAAAAAAGACTGAAGTTAAATCCCCGAAGGCCATAGCCATTAACTATTTGCAACTTTTCACATCGGATTAGAGTTTGCATAATAAAGTAAATCTCACTAAAAGGAACACAACCTGGAGTAGTGATATACAACAAAACAAATTTACAACATGGTTAAACTAAGCAAATGAAGATTTCCACCTATACAAATGGACATGTGCTTAAAATGTAGTGTGTTGCATTTATGTTTTTCTTTTAAACCAGCATTACACAAATAGAGAAAACTACCAACCTTTTAGCTGAGCTTGGACACAGCAAAACCAAAGTAATTTAGACACCTCATTACTTGATTCCTATTCTATAGGAATTCTGCAGTTCTATAGAACAGAGCAGTTCAGCAAAGCACAGTGTTCTTGATGATTCAGTTCAGCACTGACCAAAAATAACATTTATTATTAGCATAAGGAGGTTCAGCCCCCAAAATATACTATTTCATGACCTGTGGTGATAACATGTGCTACATGCATCTTACTTCCCCTTCTAAGGGATCACCAAGGAGTGCTGCAATGTCCATTGGGGACAACATGCACCACCCAATTATGCCCATTATCTCCAGGAATTTCAAGAATAAATTCTTGCTTCCATGGGTTTTGGTGAGAAACAACATGTACAAGAACCTACAGTGTAACTAGAAAACACATATTTATACCATGAAGTATATGACACAGATTTGGGAGGGTTTTTTTTCTCCTGAAGCTCTCTGTGCTGACATAACTCACTGTTACTTTAGCTTTTCCTAGAAGACATCATCAGTTTCTGTGACACATTCTGCAATTAACTGCCTCTTTCTTTATTATTTGTTGTTCAAATTCTTCAAGTATATTAATTTCTTGAGAGCCCCAGTTGGGGGTGGAAGAAGGATGGTAAATCTGCACCAGGTTCTGCCCTCAACTTCATTTGCATTTTTCCCAGTAATTTTAGACTGGGTGCCAGTGAGATAACAGTCAAGCCAGGCATGGGTTGACTATGGGACATGTCAAAAACTCATTTTGTGAAAAACATATCTGGCTCTCAAACTGATTTCTCTATCAATAAAATACTATTTTTCATTAAGTATACAAAATGAAAAAAACAGCTTCTCTGCCCCAAGCCCTGTTTTAAATGCCTGAAAGGACCATTTCTCAGAGACAGAAGTCACCATACACTCCAAATTCTGACTGTACTAATCTGAAGCACTTATTTTTTGTATCTCACTCCATCAGTGAGCATTTTCTCTACATTCTAGCCATCAACTGAAGATATAGACAGGATCTTTTTATGGCAAGGGAGCGAGTACACTGGCATTCAGACAGCAAAGCTTAATCTGGAATTAAACTCTGCAAGCATGCCTTAAATGCCACTTCCACTACTCATTCACTTTATTTTCTCTAAAGGTTTTTCCTCTGGAGCAAATATAATATGGTTTTAAATCATCTACCAGCACGTCAGAGCTGAAGTTAAGTACACTTGTTTTGGATCACTTTTTTTGCTGCTGTTAAGATGTGTTCCGATCATTCCAGAGCTAACTAGTGAAACCATCCTAAAATAGCACTGTCAAGAGCTTAGAAGGGCAGACAGTCATCTTGGCAATAAAAAGGACTTGTTGAAGAGCATTTTGTGTTGAAACAGAATTCTCGATTTGTGCAACAAAAAGCACTTAGTTTGGTTTGGAGTCACAGGTGCTTAGCACCTGAAAAAATTGTTCCAGTTAAACATATGGGGGAGGGAGAAAGCGCATCTTTCATTACCAGATTAAATGGCACACAGGAAAAGATCAACAGTGCTGTCAGACAGCTGAATTTCATTTTAGTTCATGATCAAAACATACCCGACTGTTATTTTTATCACAAAGCCCACATATGGATTTTTTTTTCAGGTCTGGATTTGACAAAATGTCTGATAAATAATACTCTTACATACTTAAACCTGTTAGACCTATGTATTATTTTGTAGCTATTACATCCCATATATTTTTCAAAAAGATAGTATATCAAAAGATGGAGATACATGGACTAAACTGTGTTGATTTATTCTGTTATTTTGATTTAATTTATTATATTTTATAATTATCTATTATATTGATTTAATCTACATATTTTTAAATTTTTTAAATTAGAAAATGCTCAGCAAACCATATACTTTCATGAACACAACAAGGCTATAGAAATGTAGCCTTTCAAGGCTATAGAAATGTATATGCCATAGTAGACAGACAAGATTTCAAAACAAATTGCTTTTTCTGGCTATTACAATAGAAATATATCCTAACGCTAATACTAACATTTCCAGCTGCAGTGACAGATTTGTTTTTTACTGTCTTTTTTACTCCGCAAGGAATTTCAGAGAAGAGAGACAGATGAAGCTTTAACTAGTTCTTTTCAATAACTTGCACATCAAATTTTCTTAATCTCTAAGCAAAATTCTGTGATGTCACATTTAGCAAACAAGCAAACGAACAAGGTGAGCTCTGTTCTAGCTGTTAAGTCTTGGTGTACCTTCAGTATTCTCTCATCTTCAGATGAGGCTTCAAAGGAAAACTGTTCACTGCCACAATAATAGACATGGGCTTAAGCACACAGATAATCACAAGTGAACTTACTACTTCAGGACTGTGATTAAATGGAGATAGAAACTTAGTATATTTAAATGCACAGCTTTCAAGATAAAATCTTTATATCTTAAAAATATATAGATTTGAGTGTAACTAATTATCCCATCTGGCTGAAAAAGCAAAGTGTTTCACAAGTAATAGAGGAAGTTGCATGAGGTCATAAATATAAAAAGATAATGGAACTCAATTGTGATTCCAAGCTACTACTACAGGAAATTAAAATGGAAACACTTTCTTTTTAGAAACTATATTGTTTAAAATATTTTAGCTGTGTTTTTATCTCAATACTGAAACAGATACATAAGACCTGGCAGCGGTTTTTTTTACTTCAATGCATGAACATTCTCTTGTGAGGACCTATTTGCAAAACAGATTTTTTCAGGTCACATATACAATGTAGAAAAGTTTATTGACTTTGCCACCAGTTACATGATTTTTTCAGCAAAATAATTGCCTTCAGAAATACAAGAAAAACACCAACTAAAATTTTATTCCTACAATTAGGGCTACCACAATTCCTCCACAATCAGTACTCTGATCTCATGTATTTCAGAAATGTTAATACATGGAACAAGACTGTTTTTCTTTAGCTAATCAGAAACCATTGTTTCTAAACAACCATAGAGCTATTAATTGGCCAGGTGGGACTTTCACCCATTATCAAGAGAAATTAAGTCCTTGACTGACAGTAAGAGTGACAACTTGAAGCTTGAAAGACACATTTTAAAAAGTTACAAAACCCAAATACAGGGGGATTAAGGGACGTTCCTTTTCCACCCTATTGTACAGATAGCAGAGTGTTGCAACTAGCACTGTAGCTCCAGGCAACATCCTTTTGTGCCACAGGCTGAATTGATGTTAAATACATTTACAGAGTACAGTAATTGGAATTGTAAGAGGTTATAATTGGAGTTCTTGTTCATCTAAAATGAAAACCTATTTCGCCCTATTGAGTTCTGACAGTATGACATCTGCATGTACAGGGAGGCTGATAGTAATGTCAGAACAAATTCAGAGCCCTCCACCTCTGCACTATTGTGTCATTGCCATCTTTTCATATTTCACAGGGAAATTCAATCTCATTTTCCTCTTACTAGCAAGTGTGTGATGTTATATTTACAAGCACTGCAGAAAATGAGGCATTTGAGATTACCCTACTCTGATATTTTACACAGAGGAGCTGCTATTTAGGATTCTGCTTCTACTTCATGGAAATGCAGCATTTTCTTCTTTGCAGCATTTTCTTCCTTGCCTGCCTTCCAAAGGTTTCTTTGTGAGGACCTGACTGCACCACAGTTCTCAGTGAAGACTTCAGTGGGAGCTAGATAAGATTCTCCTGAGGCCTGAGTTGCATTACTTGTTTACATTTACATTGCATTACACCTCTGTTTTCTAGGTGAGTATTCCTTAAGCTGGCTTGTGGGAGGAAGCTCAGCACTGATTTGTCACTGTGTATTGATCATGTCAAAGTTAACATCTGCACACACAGAGCAGAACTTCATTCCATAGGTTTAGGGAATGAACAGGTACTTATTTTCAAAATATTGATTAAAATACCACTTAAAATACTTGTAGAAAATACCACAAATCTTATTTCAGCTACTCTAGACCATCAGCCTTACTTTTCTATTGAGCATTATCAAACATTATCAAACATTAGAAAGAGATAGTCCTATATGAGGCCATAAACCTACGATATTTTTGCTAGATCACAAGCATTCAGCTGGGAAAATGAGAAAGAACAGAAGTAAAATCACCCTATCTAATAAAATCAAATCATCGAACTGTGGCGAAACAGAAAAGACCTTAGGAAATAATCTACTCCTGGTGTGGTGACGATTCTTTTCTTGACAAACATTTCAAGTTTTTCCCTTCATAAGGTTTTCTACTACATCTCACATTCCTGTATTTCTCATCCACTTCTTTTTCCTGTTATGTGTTCTTTCTTTGGCAGCTCCTGCACTGTAGGAGCACAGGCACTCCTGTCTTGTGGCTCTCCAAACATCTGTAGGCTTTTGTCATTTTTATTTCTATTTCCTGTTTTGCAGCACTCATCCTGTTTGGAGCTCTGAATAGCTTCAGAACATGCACGCCTGCCTTTCCACGAGATTGCTCTCCCAGCATTAACAGCTGAAGCACAATGTTGGCAACCAGCCTCTGATGAGTCAATGAAACTGTGTGAAATGATGGCACAGGACATGTAATTTTGAGACCATGTGCTACACAATGAGGAAACCTGGAAACTTGTCATTTATTAATTTATTTATTTTCTGAAGGAAAGGACTCCTTCAGAAGACCTCTTGTCAAAGGCCTCCATAGAGTAGTGCACTTGCATCAGTGACGAGCTTGACTTCTCTTATGTCCAGTCTTAGAAACAAGTTGTCTTTGACTTGAGGCGGGACCATTTCAATCCTGTGCCATAGAAAGACATCCCAAGCCAAGGTATGTGTACTGAACAGTCAACTGCACTCCTCATTAAGTTTAAACAAACAAAATAAACAACTGGCTTAAGCCATAAATTGCTCTCTGACAAGTAGATACCAGAGCTGTAAATGATAACTTTGATACATATGGCAGTCAGAAAACTAATGCTGAAAACAGAATAAGATTACAAAAAGCCATTTAATTATGCTTGTCTCTTTGATATTAATGTGGTAACTAATTCTTTTTCTTCTAGAGACACAAAGAATGCTTTTTTCCTTGCATTAAGATAAAATAATTGCAGACTGACTATGCGCTTCCTAACAACATTCTGTGATAAGTTTTTTACTAACACTGCTTTCCAGCTGGTGATGGAGAGCCTCACAATAAGCCTATACTGATACTAGATTCTAGTACCAGCTTTTTAATTCCTCATCCATCTTCACTGACCTAAGAGGCATCTGCTCCCACTCTGTGACATCTGATGTATTAAAAGCAATATTTAATGAAGGTGGCTGCTGTTCTCCATTGTCCATCACAGACCTTTGTGTAAGTTTTCCTTATATAAAAAGGCCCCTTCTTAAATGCAAAGTGAGTACATATTTTAAATGTGAAGTATGTACTGTACTCTGTGGGAGACCCAAAGAGCCAAAGAAATAACAATCCATGTTTATGCTGTACTAAGATTAAATACTCTGATGCCACACAGATCTGCTTTGCTTGATGACTATTCAAATGAGATGTGAAAGCATATTAAGTTCCATTTTTAGCATATTCCATCTCTCATCTACAAAATAGAATAAAAAACTTTTCATTTGCTGAGAAAAATGCTTTCCCATTCTTACTGCAATCAATCAATACCTTCACATTTTATCTCTCAAATTCTACAATCTATACCTTTGCCAAGTCTGCTACAAATAATTAACTGTTAATGAATTACAATACATCTGTGATAAGAAGACAGCACAGGATTAAAAAAGTCCAGAATCCTAACCACAGACAGGTTTAATCACCAAGTCTTATTCAAAGAAGTCATATTCAAAGTTGCGTAACTACTTTAGGTTTGAGTTCCTATTTGCTTGCAATGGTTTAATTTCAGTTCTGTCAAGTCACAAGAAAACACAGAGATGTGAAAAATAATAAGGAGAAGATGCTGTCCACAGCCTAGACCGTGTAATACAGAAAAAAAAATTAATTAGCTAATTCATTGTCATTGAGAGATGTGCAGCTGGGTACTCATGAACTAGACTGATCAGATATAACTCCATAAAGCAAGATCTACCTCGATTTTAAAGACTGAACTATACATGTTTGGGTCTTTGCAGAAGAGAAAGCCAACAACTCCAGGTTACAATTAACCTGGGCTTTGAGTTTCAGGCTCTTCACAATCTTGACATGATTTGCATTGTTCCGTTTCTGCTATTGGGTCTGAAGAGCATCTGATGATCTGAGAGGCTTGTGAGTGTAGGAGGGTAGAGCAGAAAAGCACAATGGTTCTTTGAAGCTACAATGGCTAAGTAGGTCATTATGTAATCAAAAGAAATGTTGAAAAAGCCTGTTTCTAATTTCTCATTGAAGTCATAAAGGCAGAAGGGAGATGCATAGAGAGAAAGATGCTGCGCTTAGCCTTGATGAGAAAAACTTCCTTGAGAGGAGTTGCACTTCTAGCTCCTTCACATCTGACATGAGATGACCAGTCATGCAGCAGTTGCATAAAGAATGAGCATGAACTTTGTATGTGCTCCTGAGAATTATGAATATCCTCACCACCACAAAGAAGCCACAGGCAGATTTACCCAACATGCATTCACAGATTTTCCAGTGTAAGTAATTGCTCTTCCCTGACTTCAGCTGTCTTTCTTTGAGAATCTTCCCTTGCCCTTTAAAACATTTTGGATAGGAAGATGGAGATTCTACATTTAGTTTTACTACATGTCAGAATATTATAGCAGTTTCAAGAAGATGTGGTTACTGAAACGGTGCAAGAAGACCAGAGGCCACCCTTAAGAGAACCACTAATTAAACATGATCAGGCAAGCACACGGCTAAGAAAGAGAAAATGCATGCCCTGGAACAGTGTGGCTGTGATATGACTTGAAATCGCAGTCAAAAGAGAGAGGAAAGAGGCAAAGTGAGGGTGAAATGCTAATGGGATAGGAGGTCATCAAGGATAGGGTAGCTATTTTACAAGAAGAGATGACTGCAGGAACAGGGAATATCATCAAGCCAGCCAACCCACAGGGCATGCCAAGACACGGAGAGTGGGAAGCTGCAGCTGATGTGACAGAAATGCTGTCAAAAACCAGTATGAACAGCCTAAGGATGTAGTACAGGAAAGGACTGTGTCAAAAGTCTGAAGCTGGAAAGCTGGGGCACACACATTCCCATTCCCACATGTAAGTCATTTACACTAACTCCAGACCCTCGATCTTCTAACAAAGGCATCAGATGGTTTTTTTCTGTAGCCCAAACAATTTCAAACAACATTTCAGTGCACAAAGGATTTAGGTACAGGGCCTTCCCCTAAACTGGAAGTTGAATCCAGGAATGAGAATCCTTTCTCAACTGACCTCAGATTAGGAAACTGCTAAGGGGCTTTTGAGCTTTGCCTGCACACTACTTGCTCTGTTTCGCATGGTGTAATAAAAACAGCTGCTCAACATAAGACTTAATCCATATGCAGTTCCACCCTCAGCTTTTTTTGGGAACAAGGCCATTTTACAGAGTTATGGTCCTCTTTACCACGGGCTGCCATTCCTGCCACAGCACTGCCACTCAACTAGCCTTCATCAAGGCCAGCATGGAACTAAGAGACTGCAGGGTGAATCAGGTCTGATAGGGTCCAGGAAAAAAAAAAACAAACCAGACTAGTTTATTTTTTAATCTTAAAAGTCTTTTTGAAGCCCAACTCATTCTGGAAGAGCTAAAAAGGAAGCAAACAGCAGTATGGGAGTGGGAACCATGTAGCTTGAAGAAGGACAAGGAAGGAAGAGAACAAGAGAGAATGGGGCACTTATTCCCATGTTCACCGCTTTTCTGTAGAACCTCCAAAGTTAAAACTGTTAGCTTAAAATTGACAATCAGCACCTCACAGCACCTGGCTCCTTACAGAGGGAAGTTTTATGGAGTGCACAAGAGGCTGTTTTAGAACCTGAGGTGGTTTCATTCATGTTACAGAAATTTATTAATCTCCCCTCCTTAAACTCAATGTGCTGAGTAGTTCTGATCAGGAAGCAGATTTGTAATGCTAATAATCCTGCAGTTCCTTTGATGTGATCCCAATCTAGTGATTGAACCTGTTAAAAGTCACAGAAAATACTTGGCAATCATTGAACTCAATTAAATCATTGCATTTGTATTTTCAAATGCTTTTAAAGTAACAAACAGCACAAGGGAAGCCAGCTTCCTGACACATGCTTCAGAGGAAAACAAAACAAAACCAAACAAAAAACCTCCTGTACTTTTAACATGGACCCATTGAGCTTTCATTTATAACCCTCCCAAAGAGAGCTGCAGGCATCACCACACCCACTCAGGATCTCTGCCCCAGCAAGCCTTCAAATTATCCATCCTGAGTTCATATGTATCAGATACACTGTACAAGTATCAGGGTATTAGATGAGGAAACACATTCAGTGGCTGGGGATGTTTAAAAAAAAAAA